>RXPK01000044.1:1611701-1874228 GCA_004143645.1 Protaetia brevitarsis
TACAGTCAGTCCATACTTAGGATAGTTCCGTAAGTGTGGATTCTAAGCTGCATTGGGACTGGGTAAGCGCCCTAGAGATGTCGGGCCACCCAAATGAATGAACTGGGCTGTGTTCCCACTCGGGCGTAGGATGGAATGGGGTGATCAATGAATGGATACATAATCAGTCCAGAGAGTGGTGGCAAAAATCACCGGGACGGAGACAGGCAAGACTTTTTCTAAAGAAACAGAGGCTTAAATTAACTAGAGACATACTGAATAAAGGCAGGAACTGTCAAAATAATAGCAGGTTTGCGGACTGATCACTGACTAAATAGACATAGGCCTGGCAGATGTCGGCACCGTAGATTCTACCAGAGGAGAAGAAAACACCAGTTTATGACTGGCCTGGCAGGACAAGGTTTTCTAGTAGTGGCTGGAGACCCCACATCTACCAGCTACACAAAGAAGCCGCTATCCAAGATGATAAGCATAATTAAGAAGGCAAAATTAAAGAACGTTGTCTAGGAAAAAGGGGATCACAATAGATCTGAAAAGGTTGCGGTCCATAGGGTACCCCAATCCAATCTAATCTAAATATAACAATCTGATTAGTATAAGACAACAGACAACAGCTATAACTATATGATTGCCGCAATCCCTAATGCAAATCGAGATTGCTTGCCATGTGCATGTCAAGCTAATGTACCACACCAATAAAAAAAAAACATTAAAAACAGTGTGTTAAATTATCAATCAGTAACGAATATAGGTAAAAGTTCTTAATACACATATTCGTATCTTTTACTTTTTTTCTACGATTTAGATCAATATAATCTAGCAGCATATGTTGCAGAATGAATTTAATTATTCGAAACATTTTTCTTAAAACCCTGACTAATATTTTCTGCGTCAACGTATTCAGTTACTGAATTGTATTCGCCTAATTGACAAATTAGTATCACTCGACGTCGCCTCATTAATAATTCCACATATTCACAGACTTCCCAACGAATATAAAAGACGGGGAGACACGGATATGTGGTAGGTTACGATCGCCCAGAACTACAATTCCTGACGGGGGTCAAGTAGGAAACAAAGCAGAAACCGCGGTATCTTTTATTCGTGATTCGTTACAAATTCGGGCTTCACGTGAGTCCTTTTTGCGACCGCTGCCTCGCGGAGGGATGGCCCGGCGGGGTGTACTTTGAATTAGGCGGAATCCGAGGTAGAATTCGCATTATTATCACGTTTCCTATCTGTTTCCGTGACGTTTAGTCACTCTAATAAGGTAGATATTTAATTATAGATCTAAATGGAGGAATATAAGTGATTTCAAAGGTGGGTCAAGCCTGACTGATTTCCAATAATTGCTACTTTGTTGTCGGTGTTACGCAATGATTGGAACAGTATTGAAAATTGAAATGTAGAGCTCGATTTGCTAAATTGCAGTTTGTTTAATTATATTTCGTTTTTTTTTTTTGCGAAGACCTCACAATACGGCCTTCTGGAAACTATTGTGGGCGTTATAAAAATGTATAATAGATTAGCAAGAATGATCAACTATTTACTATATAATATTCTTTAACATATTTTACAAGATAAACCGAGCGACCAGGTTTAATGCTTATATAACTACCTTCATACCGGAAAACGTTTTAAAAAGTATGGTATTTCGGGGAGGAGAATTGATTCTGATGTAAAGATTATAATTTTTATTATTTTGTTGCTCTGGCCTCAAATCAATACATAGGGCGATTAACGGAACGTAAAAGTTTTTGACTTTGCAATGATATCTCGATTTTGAAACTTCGGCGTTAAGCATAATCATCTGTGATCTCTTTAGAAATAATAACTTCGCTATGTCGCATTTCCGACTATATCGAACTCCGCCGCTATAGGAGATGCGGTGAAGGGATCATGGCACCTAAATATTTCGTTTAAACAACAAAGTGACATTCTAGTTACAATTCTTTACGAAATAATTTGGTTGAGATGATTAAACTTTTCGACTATACATTTTTGTCGCTGCAACACTGGGTTTAATCTTAGCTTATTTAAAGTAACGAAACATCTTGTTAAATTGACCAAATTTTTTCGTGACAAAATATATTTTATTGCCGCAAATAAATTATTGTTTTTATATTTTAACTTATATTGAGTGTGTGCTTACATTTATAGAATAAAATATAGTAAATATGTATATAAAATGTAAGCATTATTATCATTATATATTTACAGTTCGTATACACTTTACGTGAGTGTTGACATTGTAAAAATTTATACTTTCACTAACAATAAGAGACACAAATATACGAGAGATATTTTTAAAAATATATTTGGCAAATATTTTTCGTGAGAGTTTTTGAATATATTTTTTATATTTTATCTAAATATAAATAGAATATATAATTGAAACATTTACTCCATATTTTAAATGAATGTATATTTCATATTTTTAAAAATATTTGTAGAATATTATTTATATGAAATTTGAGATTTTTTATGCAATCATACAAAGCTATTTAATTTGCCAGAATGAACGAAAATTATTTGTAGACAATAACATATATATCTTGGTTGTTTAGAATGTATAACATCGATCACAAAAAGCTATATGAAACTTTTCAGGAAAATAAAAAGAGCGACATACCTTTATCTTTTATGTGAAATAATATTTACAGAGATACAAAGCAAAATATCCTTACAGAGTTAAGAAAAATATATTGAGGAATCATTTGCAATAAAATATAATTTGTGCTACATAACGTATATATTTGTAAAACGTAATTCCTATATATATAATATTTATATATATATATATATATTATATATATATATATATATATATATATAATATATTTCTAAATATTTCTGAAATATGAAATAAATATACTGGGGTTACCACAATAAACTTACTATTATTATTTTTATTGTTAATTTCCATGTTTTGTTCAGATTAATGCTGCATTTCCAAGAAGTCCGGGGGAAGTTAAAGGGTTAGTAGAACAATAGTTTTCGATCAATAGTTTATTGTCGATAGGAAAGGAAAATAATGAAAACTGTTAAGATAAGCGTGTAAAAAAAAAATCATGTGGAATTTAATAATATTTGGATTAGGATTGTAAATATATTGACTTTGCATTGAATTTTTTATTGAGTACAATTACTATTTCTTTACAAAAATGTAGAATGTACTCCGTACGACTATACCGCTATACACGTTTACATTAGCATTTTTCTTTATTTTCTTTTTCTGTGGATAATGAACTTGCACAGTGATGTTTTAATACCCCTTTACTCCCTGCAGACCACTTGGAAACGCAGCTTTAAATGAGCCTATAAAATAATGTGAGCAGTAACTTAACTGTACTTAACTTCTTTTTGAAACCTACAACAGCGTACTGTATTGTGACCTGTGGAATTATTTGTTAGATTTTGTTTATATATACCTATATAAATAGAAAAAAGGAACTATTTACTATTATTTACCGAAAAGCTATAAGTAAAACAATTTCGATCAATCTTCGGTAGAGTGTAATTTTGAGAACCGTGTACATTGGCTGAGTTCGTTTAAACATTTATTTGCTCCGTGGAGCGTACCAATAAACATAAAAGAGAACATAAAAGTTCAAAACTAAGTATCTGCAATGAGTTTTACAGGCGCCAGGCCTTAGCAAACCGTTATGAATATCTGATTCATACAAAAATCAAAAAGTCTTATTTTTAGCGGGACGCCGACGCTGACTAATCACCTTTGTATTGTCTCCGCAGATGTTTTCGTTTATAATCGATTGACGGCGCGACGCTTTGGCAGTTGTAAACGTCGGGACATTAAATTTTTTAAAGCGGAATCCAAATGCCTTGATACAATTTAAATAAATAAAAGTACTTAGGATCGGTTAGTTAATGTAAAGTTACACGTGAGCGTTGTAAATCTTCATTCTTTTTATTGCCTCCAGTCGGCTGTCGAACACGAAAGCCTACTAAACTGAAACAAAATGACAAGGAAACATTTACAGATGTACGAAAACGATTCTGAAAGTGATACGGTACAAGGTGCAGGAATTTTAAAAGGGGATCCTTGCATTTTAAACACTCTATACAGTAGATGAAAGAGATTTGGCGTTTGTAGGTGTGTATTCTGATAAAAGCACCTGCCATCCGTTCACAGGAACTTTTACATAAAACGTTGTTTTAACGATCGCGTCATCAAATTTCTTTTTAAGTTTTTTCTAATGTGACAAGCTTATGTTTATCCTTTAGATGTTTTAACACAGCAATCAATTATATAAATAAACTAGACAACTATACGTAAAACTTGTATTAAAAAAACAAAATCAATTCTCAATATTGCTATCAGGCAGAGAATATTTGGATATTTTAAAATATCTTTTAAAGAAATTTGATAGCTTATTTATTCCATTGTAATTTCGTGTATCTGTTTCCGTAATAAAGTAAATATCACAATTTTTTTTATGCATTTATGCACTGAAAAAAATGTAGTTGTTGTAATCAACACAATTCATTTAACATAACTCTGTGTTGATTCCCGTGACACCAGCAATATGCGATAAAAATGCATTATTTTTGTGGTAAATGTGTTGTAAAAATAAGTATTACTAAAAAAAGTAGCTATATATTATAAAAATAGTTAAAAATAAGAAAAAGGATTGTAGACAATGTGTTAAAAATTATGTGTGTAGAAGACAGTGGTAAGTAGATATTACATTACTGTTCATTGTTTCATAGAAATAGCATTATTTTGTGTAGGTAATGAATAAAAGATAGATACGAAATAAAATTGTGAAGCTTTGAAACAGTTCACTAAAGTTTGTACTGCTAATACAACAAAACTATTTAAATTAAAACGTGCAGGCTATGAAAGGCATCTTTCTATTTTTTAGAAAGACAACGGTTCTATAGATATTTCGGAGAAGGATTATGGTACAAAAACTTACTATGGCCAATTTGGACAATAGATATATATTTTTTTAAAAATAAATCTTTATTCGTGATTACATACAACTGTATTGTTACTTATTGTTACCAATAAATAATAAAAATTCTAATTTAAAACTAATATCACTTGTCAAATACGAAGATTATATGTAAGTACATTAAATAGGTGCACATATTTTATCCCCAATAAGCCTATGTACAGTGTCTCTCTAATATTTTGCTCCCCTTTGACCGGAGCGTATGTCCAAAATTACCTCCCAATCGTACGACGCGTAGTTCCGGCTTCTTTGGCTAGCGATAGTGTCAATGTTGGTATCTAATATTCGATTCACATATTTATTATTGAATATTGATATTTTCAACAGTAAATTCTACTATTTTGAAATATAAATTAACACATTCCTATGGAAATAAAAAAAAAACATATATATGCTACAAAAATTGTTTATACCTGTGCCAATAACATAGTAATAAGCTGTATGTATCAGAAAAGTATTACTTTCATAATAGTTAAACGCAAACTAGAAGAGTTAGCCTCAAAATAGTTTTTAAACACAGCACAATAAATAAATAGTGGCAAAGATACAATAAAAAATATTATTCAAATAAGAGCACTTTAGCCATCAGCAGGGTTTGTAATAACGTCTGTAATGTGTAAAACATAAGAGGGAATGATTTTTGTTAAGTGTTGGTAAACTCTGCGCAGCAGACTACAAGACTGTATAACAGCAACCGCATTATACTAAATATTAATTTTGGAATTTCAATTATTTCTGTAAAATGTGATATTTGCTTTATAGAATTGTATATTAGGCTATAAAATTATTGATTATTATTGATTTATTTACTATAACTACTAGTTCGCATAACCGTCCTTCAAGTGAGAACTTTATTTCATTGAACTGTATAAGAACTGGAACGGCTACAAAATAGTTTTTGACTGAGGCAGACTTGAAGTTAGGCAACCATCACAAATATACATAAGTTTCTATGTGACAGACAATGACAGATTGCCCTCAAGTTCTTATACCATTTCATACATAATTTTTAACGCCTGCAATATGTTTCCACAGGTCGGAGCCTTTCCAGTTATATAGACTACAAGGTTTCTCACGGTAGCCGTTCGTTAGAAGTTTCCGTGGTTGAAAAAGAACTTAGAATTCTGAATTTTTGGACTCCAGAGTTAGTCAAGATTCTCTTTCATTTTTAAATATTTTCAAGATCGTACCACTTCCGGCTATACCGGCAATCACCATTAACTTCCTTATTTTAAATGGAACAACCAGTATATTACCTCATTTTTGGATTCCTGAGAAGATTTCATGATGTATTCCATCTGGTTTTCCTATACCTATTTTCATTTGCTTCTTAGATATATTGATTGTTTTGAAAATTTTGAAATATGTAGCCTTATTTTCAATACTGCACCTTTTACACCATTTTCGATTGGTGGTAAGTGCTTATGGGGTAGACGAAAGCACAAGAATGGTACTTATGAAATCGCCATTGATAATTGATTTATTGGTTACAGGTGTCCAAAATGTGATGACCAATTATATCATTTCCAAAGTTGAAAAGTTCGGTTTTTTAAAAGTGACATCCTGTATATTATTACATGGTCGGATGCAGAATGCAGCTATGTCTTTCCCTATACCTACTTTCAACGGTTTTCTTGTTATTTCATATTTTCTATCACAAGCCAATGAGACTTCAAAAGCTCTGCTTATTGTTAGCGAGTATGGATTTTCACAGGAACAATGTTGTTATCATATATTATATCAAAGCAGTTTAAGCCCACAGATGCGTGAGGTATCTATTTACAGTTCTAGTGATTGTGTTAACTTTCTCAAGTACCTGTAGTTTATAATGAAGAGTATTGGACAATATTCTAGTAATGAATTGTTAAATTTGTTTCATACACATGGTGAATGTGGATGAGTTGTCAGACGAACATGCAGATTATTTAATAAACGATATCAGAACCTACCAACAATTACTCCAAATAGCCGAAATAATCACTACACAGCATAATATAATCAACATGTCATAAAGGCTCATAATCACCAGAACCACTTTAGTTTTAATGTTTTTTTTTATTTAATTATGAACAATAGAGTAGCAATATTAGGTGTACAATGACCGTTGAAATTTTGATAATGTTAGATATCTCGAGATACCCAGAGGGTTTGCTAGTGATTTTCTAGATCTCCACGTAACAAAACAAAAAGTTAGTGTCAACTTTATTTATGAAAACTAAATTATTACAAATTATCCCCACCCCATGCTTTAAATAAAAAGGTACTACGCAAGGCCACCTCCGCAAGGCTTCTAAGTACTATATGAGTTCCATAATAATTGAAATGTTCCTACTCTAACTAAATAATTTCCCTATGATTCTTAATAACAAAAATATAATACAGCAGCCTCGCGACCATATGAATACTACTTTTGTGAAATGATGAAATATGTGAAATGTGATTAGTTCACATAATCGCGAATCTACTGTAAATCGGTCAACTATCAGTTATTATTAAATGCGCCCATGAAACGATTTTCGTTATCTCCCAACATTCGCTAAGGACATTGATTACATATAATATTCTTATATAAAATCAATGACCACGGAGTAAGGGAAAACCATGGCAAAAACCTTACTCTGGGAGGATCTGGGAAGAAGTTCCAGACCTAATCACTGATAGCCACAAATTATTATTAACCTTTTGAGTCCTGAAGAGGCAGTCCCCGCGTTGCCTTAAATTCCAACAGCCTTGCCGTCCTCGCGTAGCTGCTCCCCTTTTCACACATTGGAATTTGAAACAGGAAAGAAGTAATGACCTGAAAAACCAGTGTCATCTGGATGGTGCTCCAGCATATTCCGCTGCAGCTGTACATTAGCAGTTGACCTTGACGATTTGATGCCTTTGGATTTTCAGTTCTGGGGCCGTGTAAAAGAGTTAATGTACTCTAAGCCTGTACGCATCAAAGAGGAATTATTAAACCGTTTCACCATACATTTACAAATCTAAGACCAGACGAACTTCGGAGGTCTATTGCGCGAGGAGTATATGACAGAGTTATTCTATGTTTAAATCAAAATGGCAGCCATATAGAACAATTATTGCAATGATTTCGTTTATATAAAAATCATATCTGACTAGGGCAAATAGTACAAGTAGCAAGTATTAGAAATGCATATTTGAAATAGATCTATAACCCATAAAACATGAACATTTTGATATATGTACAAAAAAAATATACATTTATCGGTACCTACTGTAAAAATGAAAAAAAAAAACGCTAAAAATTAACAATAAATTTAATGTAACTTTTATTACTATCGTAAGGAATAATTATTAGTTTTGAGCAGTATCAATTGTGACGTATCCCTTGCATTGTAATTCCAATAACTGCACTTTTTTTATGACTTACTGCAGACGTTAATTGACAGCAGGTTGACAGCTTATCCAGGTTTGTGTATGTACATTCATAAAGTTATGTCACTTTTCATGTCATATCATGTGTTATTTTTAAAGTAATTTGATTGTTATATCTTATATATCTCTCTAACTTATTACTGGATGTTCTCGTAACATGAACGTCGCCAGTAATAATTTGACCATTATCTATAGCTTACCATAACTTTATTGGTCAAATAACCAGAAAACTCCCAAATGCCTAATATCGTAATATGCAATAATAGGTTAATTTTGGGTAGAGGTGTTTTTGCGATAATGAGAAGAGAAACAAATAATATTGAAAGAGCAATTTTGAAAACAGGTCGGTATTTATAATTGTCAAAAACATAGTTGGTTAATGTTATAAGTATTTCAGGATTTGGCCTCTACCATAAATTTCTTATTGGTTTGGCGGCATTATGTTATTTTTCTGAGGCATTAATATTAACCACACTGACGTTCGTAATTCCTTTAATGGCTTGCGATATACCTTTGTCCGAAACCATGATCGTATCTGTGAATGTAGTTTACTCAATTGGTAATTAAGCATTTCCTTTTAAAGAAAGCATAAAAATTTTCCTTTTAGGTGAAGCCTTCGGAAGTTTAGCCTTTTGTTCTATGAGTGATATATTCGGAAGAAAATACTTGATACCAATATTATCCGCTCTAATATTCGCAAGCACTCTAGCGTGTAGCTTCGTTCATGGATCTCTTTTCCTAGTTATTTTCTTGATATGTTTAGGATCGGGGTAGGTAACATCCTAGTTAAATAAAACTCAATTTTGTACAACTATACTTTATAGATTGTCCGCAAATAGCATTATTATGAAAATTCACGTGGCGGAAATTCTACCCATGACAACAAGGGGGATATACCTAGTATTCTTGAACATGTTCTGGACGTGTGGTTATTTTGTATCTACAGGTGAAATTCAACACGTCATTTATTATATGCTTCTATTGAAACGTTATTTGCATCAGCGATGGCTTGGGCCTTTTCACCATTAGCAGTACATTACTACAATAAAGACGCAAGGTTCTTTACTTGGAGAGTGATGTGCGCTTTATCCAGTATATTCAGCATCACCATTGGATGTGCTTCAAACCTGATCAAACCTAGCGTTCGCTACCTCCTCTATAGTAAGAAATATAAGGAAGCATTGACTACTCTTAAAGAAATATATGCAATAAATAATTCGAAGAATTCCGAAGATTTCAAGGTGATGAAACCTACCCCGCTATTATTTTAATGATTATAATTAAAGGTGAATGTATCAACTTTCTTTTAGCTAAGCGAAACTAGCCTTCATAATCAAATCAACGACTACGGAATATACAGGAACATCCCGATAAGAGTGTACTTTGAGCATGTTTGTGATTTATTGAAAACTGTCCATAGTGCTACAGCATTATTATTATCGAAGCCATTTCTGATGAGATTTTTGATAATGATTTACATGAAGTTAGTTACGTGTAGTGGGTAAGACATTCTTACAATTAGTAGTATTTGTTGTAGATATTTTAGATCGTTCGAAAAAGAAAATTGGTACATTTGATAGATTTAATTGAAGTTTCTTAAGTATAGGCATTTTCCTAGCAGACGAGGTGCGTCCTTTAACTTGAAATTCATGTATCTACATTTCGAAAGCCAGGCATTTTAGAGAAAAAAGAACGTTAAAAGTTGTGTAAGGAACATTCAATGATACTGAAAAGAGTGAATGCACACCACAACACCCTATTTTGATTTCGCAGTTAGTTAATAACTAAGGAGTTGTTATTTGCGTGACAAATAACAACTGTTTAGATACTTTCAAGTTGTTAAGATTATTGTAAATTCAGTCATCCTATTTAAAAGACTATCTACAGCCTTAGAGACGCCTAAAACAAATTTTATGGGAATACGTATTCATTTTGTTATATGTTACTTCGTTGACATTCATCAGAAATTCGTCAATCTCTGTAATAACCTTCGTCAGAGATCCGTTGATCTCACTCACTCCATTTACTCTTAAAGTGACAAAAGTATTTAAAACGTATTTATTTTAAAAGGAATATCCTATATATTCTTCCATTTTTAAATCTTACGCAAAAAGTAACATCATTTTATATAAGCTACTATATGTTTTATCTGTAACAACAAGGCTGTTATTTACGTTTTTGTAAAAAAAGGTCCTGCTGAAAGCTTTAGGTTAAGGCGGGGTAGACTATATATGCATTTGTTTTAGATATTTATATTTTAAATATCATACATACATACTTAGCTTGATACAACAGTGGAATTAAAATCAATATAATTATATACATGATGAAGATTTTTTTCCCACCAAACGCATTCACAGGTGCCTTCTAATTACTAAATCTTCTTCCTCTCTTTAATGTAAACTTCTGAATCTCCAATCAGCATCTGTCTATACACGAAACCAGCTCGAAATTCATATCAAGTAACCCATATATCTCGAATATACCACAATGTATAAACCACGGAGGGTAACCCAAATTTATACAAATAATATTGATATTGTTTATTTGCAATTTGTTCACCAAAATAAAATAAACATGTTTTCGATTATTGGCATTCATTTCAAGCAAAGTGACACCAACTCCTGTAGATCCGGTGCCAATATATGTAACTTTTTCTGAGCCAAGTATGGACAAAACAGACCCATTGGTCAATGGAGATAGCAGTTCAACTACAACAGCATAATTTTGCACAAACTCTAGAAAACAAACATATCTGCCGTATACTGACGAAACCGTTTGCCATTTGAAACGAAACCCTTTAATATACATGTTTATGCCTAGGAAAATCTCCACAAAAACGGTTATACAGGGTTATCATTGTATAGCACTTTTCAAAATAAAGGGGTTAAAGATATACATGAGCAATGTCTATATACAAAAAATTACGGTTCTAAGTACACGGAGTACCGAGAAAATGATTTTTCTTTATTCGAGTCCGGCCCTGACTCATTTAGCATACCGGTGAACCATCGGTCGTCGCTACACTTTAAACGTTGGGATTACATTTAGTGTGCACTTGCTATTCGCAGAGGATGCATGCGTTTGCAATGGCAGCGTATAGATTTGAAACACGCTACATAAAGTTAACAATCATACATTAGTTTTATTGCAAACATAATAAGTTTATTTTAAAACAAATTTAACCTTTAAAATGTATTACTATTTTACGTGATACACGAGTTCATGGCAAAAGCACATCATAAAAAAAAACATCTGACTGCTTGTTTGCATTCTGTGCTTCCTCTTATCTCAGTTTAAATCTTGTGTAAATAAATCTGCTTTGAATGAATTCACTATGCCTAGCATTTAATTTTTTCGATGTTTACTTACAGATGGTTGAAATTCATTTCTTATCAGATGTATGTGCATACATACGGTAAACACAGATGTGGGCCGTCTTTAACTACATTTTGGGCCCTAAAATTTGGAAAATTACAACATGCACATAGATCCGTAATTTTCTGTATATAGGCATTACTCATGTATATCTTTCACGCCTTTATTTTGAAAAGTGCTATACAATAATAAGCCTGTATATTCAATGTTAACCAGGTTACGCTGAAACCAATTACTTTGAGTCTGAGCAGGTATGGGATCGCCTGACTAATGTGGTTTGAATACCAAAGCACTCCTATATTAAAAACAACAAGACAGCTCTAATGAACAGCCAAAATAGTAGCCAACCCTATAGATCAAAACTTAAGCCCAGACTAAGAGAGAACTTTAAGAATCGCTATCGCTATCCTTCTGGGAAGAAACTTCTGGACACATATACCTTCTCTCAAAATTAGAAGAAGTGATTTAAATCAATCGTACCAAAAAGAAGTCTTTTGATTGATTTTCGCACAACCTTGTTTATACATAAAAAGGAAATATTCCGTAAATCACCATCACGTCATTATTTATTTAAACTGCCAGTGCTACCTGTCGACTACTGCTAACAGTATTTGAAAAATTTTCTTCTTCATATCATTTAGTACTTATTTTGTCGGTTTATATATAAAAATAGAAGTTATTTTTAGAGTCAATGAGCTGTAATGACTGAGAAAAAAAAAACAGAGTCAAACACTTTTTCCCTTAAGAAAATTACTGTGTGGGCGATTTACTTCTCGACAAGAAAATTCTTATAAAATTAAATCACACAATTTTCGAAAACAACAACCTAAGATTATTAAAGAGACGGTTAAAAAAATCACATTTGCGGCATAATTTAATAACTTGAACTTGAAAACAGAACAAACCTTGTAAAAAACTATACGGTTTTCTTGTCCGTTTAGTTGTTTAATTTTAACATACTTCATTTCGTCGGCACTCCACCGGCTAGGTTTTAAATCTTCCTCATTTAGACACAGTTCCTTGCAACAGTATCATACTGAAAACCTACTTTATGGTCTTCTAGCCTATCAGTAATGCAAGAATTTGCAAATTTGTTTACATATCAACCATATTCAGAGATTTTACTTTGGTTAAGGCGCTACAAAAATGGACGGTAATGGAAATGTGTGATTTATTTAAAAAATATCTGTGATTAATTGTGATTCTAATTTTTTATAATGTTTACGAAAATTTGCTATAGACCTCAAAATTCAATTCGGACCAACTTTTGTCAAATAACTTTTTTTTTTGATAGCAAAGAGTAAGAATTTTTCCCAAAAGGCCCGGTAAGTGGCGCCAGCGGTGGACACGTGCAACTGATGATCCGACAGGCCAGGCCAAGGCCAACCCGTATAAAGCAAACTGTTAAAATCATGAAGCAGGTCATGTAGTATTGTTATCATAAATTCTAGATCTATTATAAATAATAAAATATTACTTTTTAATGTTGCCTATGTAAGCCGGCAAGTAATTTAGTCAGTAAGTACGTCATTGACTGTAGTCAGATGCTCAACAAGTAAGTAACACAGTGCCAATTAGATTAGGCAACGTAAAATACCGAAACGTATGTTAGAATGTAAATATTATGCTACACATGCACATCTCTTCTATATTCCGAACTATATTTATTTTTCTTGCGCTCCATTTGGAGAAAGTTAAATAACAGTTTTGAATTATTTAGGATTTCCTTATACCTACATCAAGTTCTGGACGTACGTTTCGTTGTTCTTGCACAAAAATGCCTCGTAAAGCTATAGGAAAATTACCGATTGTTAGGGAAACTGTCTGTACAAATATACTTCATTCGAGGAAGCGTGCTTGTTCGGGTTCAGGACGTGCCTGTCCGAATCCCGTCTATTTTTACGTTGCATCTGCACGTATTCGAGTATTTAAATATGTAAGTGGTCCATATTTACATGCTCCGTTCACTGGAAATACGTATTTGCTATAATTACTCAACCCATCGATCGATTTTATATTGGAAATGTTCGAAGAAATGATTGCCACCGATACAAAAATAGGAACATGTACATATTTGTGTATGTCATTAGATCGTTACTAGAAATTTGTTTTAGAACTGTTATTTATTGGTGCATTCGTTGTACGCTTGGAATTTTATTTTGTCGAATAATTTTCCACGATATTGCTAGATTTTATTTAGAATATACTTTGTGTGGTGAATTGGAACTCTTCATCAAATCTCTTCTGCCTAACTCTGTAATTTGAAATAGTTCAAAAAGAAAGGGTAAAAATAGGTATCTGCTTTTTAATATACCGATACAGAGTGTTTAACAAACATACAGCAAACATTGCACTATTCTAACAATATTTTGTCCTTCGACGATTTTGAAGAAGTCACTTTCTTTCGAAGATACAGGGGACAAAATTTTCGAAGAAACCAATTGTGATTGTTAATGTAACCGAAATAAAAGGTATGGCGCAATTTTTTAAGAACTGCGTTATTATCTGTCAGTAAGCTGCTTTATCCACTAACAGCAGGCATGTGCGGACATCGAAAAGAACATCAGGTATAATCGTAATTTCATTTGAATATGTATATCTCTGTCGATTGTCTTGCTAAGGAACATCTCAACAATAACGGACAAACCAGGCAGCGTCGGCATCTTTGATCTCAGGGTGAAAAAATTCGTGGCCTTCAATTTGCTTATTATCTCCTATTGGCTAGAATAAACTCAAAAAAAATGGCGATTACGCGCTCATTTAAAATTATAAATGTTTGAAGAAATATCTAGTGTAATTTATAAGTAGAGTTGGACAAATTTTCCGGCGCGGCAGGTACGTATTCAGAACGTGCGCTCCAACTCATGTACTCCAATAAAGCAGATGAACCGTAGAGTTGCAAGTCAGTAACAATAGCGCCCGTTTTTCTTGTAAAATGTAAACATTTTTATTTTATCTAAATATGTAGCGATATAAAATGCGAATGCATCGCAAGGTGGCCCGTTTGTTCGCCCGCTTTGTCCGATTGTGTCCCAAGAAAAAATTGCACAACTCTATTAATATGACTTATGTTTTATAAATACATACTAAATTACAATAATACGATTAATCTGCTTTATTTATATTACATTATTTGACGCCCGCGTCGCAATACGTATCTGCTCCGCCGACAATTGCCCAACTCTATTTATAAGGCAAACAAGATTGAAATTATGCTCAAGGGCATTTCTTACTGTACTTACCCGGCTACGGCCTTTCTCAAGAAATGCAATAAAAAGCTTTCGCCACAACCAGGTATGGACTAAAAAAAGTTCACATGAAGTATTTAAAGAGTGTTTTCAACATTAGTTCTCGTTAAACGTTTTGGGTTATCTGTATTATCAACAAGAAATGCTAAGTACTTTATGTACAATGGTTTTTTTCCTCAATGTGTTTGCTCGTGAGTTTTTAACAATAAAATACGAAGGTTGCTGAATTCATCGTGGTGAACCTTATTGTTTATGACCTCCTCGATCGCCGAACTCCATTGATTATGTCGTATGTGACCATCTAAGGTTTTACGCTACTCCAGTGGAAAATATGGAAGATTTCGAAAATCGGTGTAAACTCTAGGTGTAACTCACTAGGAAAAGTTCAGAAAAAAAAAGTTCAGTGTGGCAAAAAGTGCGAACACACATTAAAATTAGTGACATTGCGGCAGTTTTGCCATTAATTTTTGTTCTACCTTTGCAACTAAACATTAGGCAGGGACCTCAACTTGAAATGACGAAAGTGATATAAATTTGAAACTTTGCAAAATCGATTATAGATCAGACTAGGTGGCCACATAAATATATTTCTACCATGATCTTTACAGATTCAGTGAGATCATAAACGCTCTTTAATCTTGTTTTCTTAATTGAACCTGCTGTCTCTGAGAGTGATTTTTTGCGAAGCTATAAGCATCAGGTCTTGGACGTTTGGACGTAGCAGACTCATATTGTGGCAGACCCGCCAGGATATCTTATTTGTATTGTTTATGAGAGTATTCATGTCTAACGTATTGTTGCCGGGTAGACATTCACAGTTGTTAGGTAGTCATTTACATTATTTACAAAAAAAAAAAAAAGCCTGTTTGCCACGATACGTGTCTACCACATTCAATATCTGCAGATATGAATGCCTTTTAACACCGCGCCCAAAAGCTTATTGTATTATTCCGTATCTACTGAATTACTTTACTATATAAATTACTCCGTTTACCTAGGTTCAATAATCAGGGCGGATTACTGAATATGTGCCAACATAGCAGATCTGTCGACGGGTTGAATGCTCACAATGATGCCAGTTTTAACTCTTTCGATACAATATATTCAGAAACCACGTGGTGAGCTGTCTTATTCTCCTCGTTGTATAGTCTATATATAGCCTTATTCTTAAAAAAAAACGTCTATTCTACATAAAGACTTCTTAGATAGCCGTGTCCTGTTACAGACTTGTCACCATACTGACCTGTGCTCGAATAAGAATCAGCACATCTGCCACATCATCCATTTGGTGTGTACATGCCTTTTAACGCTATTCCGGCAAACCTGATATTCTTTTTTGCCATCCACTCAGCCACTTCATCACGTATCACAACCATTATTACTACCAGACTAGGTTAATGTCCAGTGAATTATGCTAGTTTGTTTTCAATTGTTGCATGCTATGGGCTTTCATACCAAAGTAGCTTCTTTGTATTTAGCGAAGGTTCTTGGGCTTTCCAGACAATCAAGCTAGTTTAGTCGTTACCTGGTAAGGTACTAGTGCCTTTAGGACCACTTGGCTGTCTGATAGAATATGAATCAGTTGGTTTAAAGTTTTACCAACTTCCTCGACGTCGTATGTACTATTACTAGTGTTTTCTATGGGTGAATATTGCCATATTCTTATGATTCAGGGTTTCTCCGCATATACCAGCTTCAGGATCTGTCATTGTTTTTTTACTCATCTGTGTACTAGTTTTGGTTAGAATCCCCGGTTTCTGTTTTGTTTTCCACTCACCCCAATTCAAGATAACCTTGAGGGCTTTATCTAATGACAGTTTATGATTTCGACAGTTACTCTGCCCAAGCGTATTCTGGATTTTTCAACGTCCATCACATTTCATTCTGTACGACGCCATATTTGATTCCTCCTTATACAAATATGCAAAAAGAATAAGTTAGGTTGGTTGATCTCTATAGGTGCTGTTGGTGAACTTTTTGCATCAACAAAGATACATAGGCAAGCCAACTTTTGTATCTTTGCTTTTCAAATACTTCTATTCTTGTAGAACATAGCTTAAAGAATATTATGATATTTTTTCAAAAATTTCATTTCGCGGTAAACATAAAGTAAAAAGATATTTTATTTAACAGGAGAAAAAGGGGGTCATATTAACTTACAATCTAATCAAGCACTATTGAATAAAAATGTATAATTTGAACTTTAAAATAAACCATAATTTATATGTGTTGTTTTACTCTTTTAATTTATGCATAAATTAAAAGAGTTAAAAAATTCATTTTAGGTTACTTGTTCCAAAAACCATTGCCATTCTCATTTTAAGTCTATATCTTCTGCACTTGTGTTAACTATCGTATGATTCATTTCTTCTTCTTCGTCTTCTTCTTCTTCTTCTTCTTCTTCTTCTTATGGAATCGTGATCTGAATAAAAGGTTCACTCAGCCACCCACAACGTTGAAGATTGAACTAAAAAGCCCGCTTGGAACAGATCCATATATTCAACTCCATAAACATAACAAAACACTACTATACAAGCAGAGCTATACACAAATAAGCAAAGCTACAAATAAGCAACAAACAAGCGCTAGATGTATGAGTAAGCACTACGGAGGGGTATGACCCTTCTCGCTTCGGGGTCGGCGAATTATTTCACAGACCGAGGAAAGAGGACGACCTCGGATAGGTAAAGGATAATTAGTGATTTATAAAAGGTTAGCTTGAAGCTAAAGCATAATGTCATTCGATTTTATAACCTTAAAATCAGATTAAAAATTTAAACGTTTTCAGAAGCTATAAAGGTATTGATGTTCAACGGAGGCGACATTCCAAGTGTTATAAGACTTTGAATTAATTCACTGATTTGAAGGGATCTTCTGGAGCATCCAAAGAAAATATGATTGTTTTTCTCAACATCTCCACATTCACAATTTGGATCAACCACTTATTCAACCTGGAAATAAATGGAATCTACACTGGGGTTTGATTAAACTTACTATAGTCTGCATAGGGTTGTGATGAATTCCCTTCCTTTATATTTTATTCGAACCAAGGTTTGCGTGACAATCCCTTTGAAGATAGCTTGTATCTCTGTGCCAGATTAGAAGTTCCAAATTCTTCTCTTTATCTCTTCATTTCCAGCTATGCCGCTGTGACCAAGGAACCCATAATTACGAGACACTTCCCATTCGATCTAGTTGTGCCGAGAGTTTCCTACATTTAGCTATAAGCGGGTGCAGATTAGAGGTATATCCCACTTTGGACAAAGTTTTAATGGCCGCTTGTGAATCTTCTTCTCTTTTCGCTCTCCTCTTTTAACCTGGGTGGTCACTACTGTAACTTTTCTTTATTTGTCATCACCTATTTTTATAAAAATGTCTTTTTCAAAACTTTCGCTCAATAATTGTGTTACGTCAACGACTTTTCCATTCCAATTATCACCAACGACGCTACAATTTTGTATTTAATTTTAAATACAGATGGTAAGCAATTGTATATGTTCTTCTGGGCCTTTTTTTGTCTTATTGCCTATTGCCTCTGAAAGGACATAGTTTTTAGTTCCCTGCAAGTACCTTCAATAATTTCTTATTGCGAACAGGACCTCTAGCTGTCTTTATTGTTCGCATTTGAAGGATTACTACATTTAGATCGCTCAACTGGACGGTAATTCCGTTTAAATGTTATTTGTTTGATTTGAGGTTGTCAGATTTCTCCTAGATGTATCCAGTTCATATGTAAGCACTCGAATTTAATCTCCACTTTTGACTGTCTTTTCTTCACACATCCGAAAAGAGCGTAATAGTTACTTCTTTAAATATTAAACTGTAATGTATGCCGGTGGAGAATAAGAGACGACAGAGAAAAGAGACAACATTAAAACAATTGTAATACTTATAATTAATATTGATCATAAGTTTTCTTGTAACGAAATAAGAAAACATTCTTTAACATTTAGCTACATTATTTAAAACGTGCGCTTTTGGTGTACCTAATTACTCTACATTTCTTAATAAAAAAATTTCCATTATGCGTGTACCTATTAATAATTACTATAATTGTTTTTAGGATAATCATTGCTGCCATGTGGATGTACAAACTCTTACAAATGCCCAACCAATGTTATCTAAAAAATACAGACATTTTATATCTGGAAATACCCATCAACCCCGAAAATTGTACATTGAAATTAGAGAGTAATACTTATAGGGACACTATGATTTTGGGTATTAATGTTTTGGTCGGCCAGCTCTTAGCCATCGTATTTGTTGATAAAATATGCAGAAAATATTTAATAGGTAAGTTCAGATAAGCTTAAAAGTAGTGGAAAACTAACAACGCCTTCCTATTCCAATGTTAAAAACCATTCTAATTATTAAGCTTGCATAAACTGGTCATCAACTAGCAATAAGTTAATTTTCTTTATATGTAGCGTGTACAGCGAGGCATGGGACAGAAGATATCTCGAAAAGAACTGAAGATGTTAAAATTCTGAAAGCTTCAGAATAAATATCCGTTATGGACTTACTTATGTTGTGCGATAGAGATTTTCTAAATTAAATGCATCATCGCCAATGAACACGTTCTAACTCTTTTAAATAGAATCTCCCATTTTTCATTATTTTTTTTTTTTAATCTGGACCACATTTGTTGGATCCTTTCAGATAAGTTTTACCAACCTATCAGTTTTATGGATTAGCAAAAAAACCAGAAATAGTTCTCTCCAATCCTTTAATTGCTATAATTGTCGACCGGTTTCGACTTTAGGTCATCATCTGGACGCAATACGTTAAAATATAGAATTTAAAGGTATGTCATGTATTTCAGAATTGTTGTTATACTTTAAAAACATTAATAATAAAATAAAATATATAAATGAGACAATGTACAAATGAATTAAGTGAACACGTTGAAATTTAAAAATCAAACAAATCTTTAAATTTTAACGTGTTCACCTTTGTACATTGTCTCATTTATTTATTTTATTTTATTTTTATTTTATTATTGATGTTTTTAAAGTATAACAACAATTCTGAAATACACGGCGTACCTTTAAATTCTATATTTTAACGTATTACATCCAGCTGGCCTAAAGTCGAAACCGGTCGACAATTATAGTAATTAAAGGATTGAAGAAGACTATTTTGTTTTTTATTTTTGCTAACCCCGTATCCATACTACCACCAATCCGAAACTTACAATAACTATCGGTTTTAGTTTCCCAGATAATTATATATGCAAAGTGTTCTCACTGAACTTGTTCGTAAGAATTTTTCATATTATGGTCTATTTAAGCAAAACACTTCACCAGTTGCGGTGTACAAGATTGATAAACTATTTTAAATAGAATTGCACAATTCTTGACGACTGCCGAACTTTTTGTAAAATTTATGACGAGCATGTATTAGAATTTTTTATTCCCATACGCTAATACATTGGAAATAGTTGCAATTTTGTTGAAATTCTACAGTTTACAAATAAAATCAAGTGCTTCACAAGCTATTAACATTAAAATACTACAGTACACTTTCATAGGGAATTCCAGTAATACAACTAAAGCGGCGTGGATCGTAATATTTTAAAACATCCATACATTTTGCAGAAACTTTTAAATATAAAGTATTTGGAGTTAATAAGTTATTCGAGCTGTATTCCTTTGCAAAAATTAAGATAGCATGTTGTTCTTCTCGTACTGACCCATAATTTTTAAAATTTCCTTTGCCAAATACCCCACAACAAAAGCATGAATTTGAACAACACCAGCCGAACTCATCCTGCAAATGCGGGAAAACTCAATGCTTTCTCTAATATTTGGGGCTGTACATGTATTTTGTATTGATAAAGTCAAAGCACTATGGTTTCAATTTTCCTCGCAATTACGGCCAGGTGCATGACCTGAAGAATTTATTATTATAACTTCTTAAATGAATTTATACACATACTGCAAATGGGTTGATATTTCCAATTCCAGATTGCCACCAGACATTGCAGCCGATTCCTCTTATATGTTGCTCAGAACGTTTTCTTCAATGTTACCTAAGACAATTTAAATATGATATACCTTTACAACTATTTATAACAAAAAAAAATTACGATGAGGAATAGACCCGGCACAGTGTCTTTTCTAAGATTTGTGCTACTCTCAGTTGTAATTAACTTCATTTCATTACTGAAATGAACATCACAAAACACCATGGCTTGATCGTCTTTCATATTTGATGTCTATCGTATCTGGCATATTAATTAATCTGGTCCAAACTTCAAATGTCTGCAAAGGAATAAAAAATATATTAGTACCAGAAATTATGGAAATTAAATATTCACACAGGTTTTCGTAGAAAATATTTCAGAATTGTTCACCTCATTTATTTACTGTTATACAACGATACTTACATCCACTTTTAATGGTAGAATCCGCTCCGTTACTTGTGTTTTACAACACAGAATACAATAATAAAAAATTATAGTTTCGCAATCTAAACACAAACAGAGCACAGGGCAGAGCCCTAACGAAACAAAAGACGCGAAGTGTCTCCAAGAGTAGCACGTATACGTCCATATTTATTTTTAACCATCAATAATACATAGGTATACGCCGGCTTCTCCTGATTGGTCAACACCATGTGACGTAGGCGATTGCAGCACTCGGTGTCTTTTGTCAATATTAAAAATAAGAACCGGAAAAAATAAACAAAGATACCACCCCGTGAGATATATCTCACAATAATATCTGATTCTAACATGATGGGGTACCTGCTCATTTTGCAATTGCAGTAAGACAATTTCTTGACTTAACTTTCCTTAATAAATGGATTGGACGGAGAGGTCCTGTTGAGTGACCACCAAGGCCATCGAATTTAACCCCATTAGATTTTTTCTGTATGGGGTAATTTGAAATCTAAAGTTTATATGAATAGTGCACATAATCTTCATGACCTGAAAGAGAGAATACGTCGAGAAATAAGACTTATTCCATCAGAGACAATTGAAAACGTCGACTACAAAAATGTATTGAAGTAAACATATTGAACATTTATAAAGCAAATTATATTATTTCTTTTGCATGTTTTATTAATAAAATTCATTTTTTTTTTTTAAAATTATTACGTTTCAAACATCATTATTCCGAAAACCCCTTACTTTAGAGATATAGTGTGATATACAAAAAGTGTTCAGAATTTACCGTACAATTCAAAAATGGATATTATGCCATTTTTGAATTGTATGATGTATCCGAGCGTTTTTCTGCAAAATAATTACCTGAATTTTAAACGAATTTATTTATATTATAAATACTATAGATAGAATAAGTATTTTCATTCCTAGCACACCAATGAGACATTGTTCATAATTGATATGTAAACTATTTCTAGTTTTCTTTTTTGTGAATATCATTCAACATTCAATCATTCTTGTTTACCAAAAAAATACGAAGTATTTATCATTATGCTTTGATTTTTCTCAGTGCAATCGTTAGTCACCGCTCAAAATCTCAATCGAAATGTTAAGGTCGTTTGTATGTAACAACAAATGTATTTATAAGCTTGTTTGTTTTGGTTTCCTCTAATTGCAAACCTGGCTATAAGACATTAACGCCTCTCTTATAAAAAATTTTTTATATTGAGAACCAATAAAATTTGTTTTCTTATTTTATTATAGTAAGAGCATTTTACTTTTAATATTTTGGAAAACGTAAAACAGATTTTTTGAGTAGACACATAAACATATTTTCTTCGGAATAACATGTAGGAATAACAATAATCAATCGAAATGATTCTGAAAAATATAAATTTCCTCTCATTGTTTTAGTGTCTGCTTGTACGGTGTGTGGAATGTCAAATTTTGCATTCGCTTTCGTTCGCGCCCTTAGCATACATTCCCTCGACATCGGAATGGTATCCGTCTATTTGATTTTCTTCAGCCTTTTGAATACCATCATTGACATCGTCATAGTTGAAATCTTCCCAACAGCTGTCAGGTGAGTCGTATTTCAGTTTGCATATTAAAACTTAGAAAACTTGAGGATTTGAACCTGAAATCATAGATATATACTCGCTCGCAAGTGCGTCATTCCGTGCCCCCATTTATTCGGAATCAACTTGAATGGGTGCTGTTGCATTTCGTAAATTTTTTGTGACGTTATATTGTTACACTCCATTTTAAACTTGGCGTCCTTCCACAAGACCAATGGGTAATTAATATCGGTAGCGCTTTTGGCATGCGATTTTTATGGGCCGTGGCCACTCCTGCAGTTATAACTCAATTATTATTTTGCTACGAAGTGGAAATTTTGAAATTTCGAAATGCGCGAGTACTAATACAGTTTCCATTGTCTATTTTATTGATGCTATTTAAAAAGTATGGTATACTTTACGTAGATCATATTTTTAGAGTGACACTCAAATTCTATTATACTAATTTCTGCGGAATTTAGTTGATATAGTTTCTCATTTTGTAGGGGTAGGATTTGAACTTGAAATAATTGAATTGAAATAAATGAATTGAAATTCATAAAGGCGCAATTCCACTAACAAGGAAAAACATCCAAGTCGATCTCTCCGATTTTGATAAAATTCGGCAGAATGTAGAACATCGAAAAATATTTGACCCGTATTTTTTTCTAGAGTCCCATATTTGGTTCTAGGGGTCAAAGTTTCCCCCAAAAAACACATTTTTTTTGTAATATTTCAGTAACGAGAAGAGACATTGAGATCGGGTAAAGATCAAATCGTTCCTTGTTAACAGCAGCCGTACATTTTAGGTTGAAAAAAGACCAGTGGCGTACCCACGGGGTGATTGGTGGTTAAGAAGTACCGTTTCTGCTCACCCCTGCTCTTGTATATTATAAATTCAATTTTTCTTTTTTTAATCTGTAAACTACGTGAAAAAGTAAAGGTTACGTGTTTTTGGATTTTTTTTAATGTTTATTTTAGGAACAGAAGACTAGTTCCCTTCATATTTATGGAATTAAATTTAATGTGGCATTGTATTTCAATTAAAAATCGTTTGTTATATTATAAATTAAAGTGATACGTACAAATAGTTATGCCAGAAAAAGGTTGAGTGTTGTTGGTCATCTCGTAAATATAAATTACTTTTTCATGTCTTGGCAAATCAACGTGTTTATATTTGCCAATGTATGCAACTGATTATAAATGAAACGTTAAGAATAAAATTACCACTGCCTCTATGTAAGAGTGTGGTCAACTCGCTAAAGTATATTATCACGAAGTGTCTGATTTCATTTGTTACAGTTATAGTTAGTTATCAAACGCATATTGTTAAAGATAGTTACGACGTATCCAGAATGGGTGATGGCCCAATTCGGCGCGGCTGGTTCTTGTATTATTGCTCAGTAAATAATATCGATGAAAACCAAGGATAAATGGACAAAAATAGAGCACATATCGGTTTCAAATTATTTATTTTCTTTAAAGTGCGACGTTTCGTCTAGACTTTGGAGTTTATCGAAAAAGTTACTATTAAAAAATTCAAATAAAACCTAGTTACTAAAAGCGTTAAAAATAATTGCCCATCCTTAATGCGATTTTATATAAATCCCTGAAGTAGTAAGTTAAAGGTAATAATTGGGCAATGATTGCCGCTTACATACGAATTGAAGATACTACTCTAAACAATTAATGTGAAATGATATATACCTACGTGGAAACCTAAAACCGTTCGTCTGTTAAGGTAAAATAAATACAACAAAAACTGAAACTCCACTTAAATAAGCCACAAACAACCATCAACGGCTTTTGTATTTATTAATAAATGCAAGAAGAAGATACATATCTCAAATTCATACAATTATTAACCTTCTTTAACCTTTATAAATATCTTAGTAGTACTAGGTTCATAAACGTTAAAGCAATTTTGTTAGTGATCAGCATCTTTGTACCTAATATTACACTGATTAACCACCTGTATCACCAATACATAAGTAGCAAATACTTTAAAAAATTATTCAATATTTAGGATGTAAACTTTAAAATACCTTGCCTCTAGAAACAAATTTGAATTAAATACTGAATTTTTATTCACTGAATGATATCTTTATATATTTCTAACTTTCTATCGTTTGTATCGTATACGCAATGAAATAAAGATTATTATAAATGATGTCTTAAAGTGTTGCTCAAGTTTATTCCAGACAATATAGAAATATCATATTAATATTTACATTTGTACCTACATACAACTTTCATAAAACTATAGTGCGCAATATAATACATATTACATTATCTTGAATTATATACCTACATTAACCAAACGGACAACAAATTTACCAAATTAAACATATTACATGCCTATAGCAATCTACAAGTTGTAAATAACAATTTCTTTTAATATCTAGTTTCGAAATTATATGCAATTCCCCTCAAAAAATCTGAAATATTTCTACTTTCAAAATCTCTCACCAATCTTAAAATTTTTTCATCGACCTACAGATATTTTCTAAGATTTTTCGGAAGTTCTTGTTTCGCAATTGTTTGTTGTACCAACATCGCAGGGAATCCCGACTTCCTGAGTTTCCATAAGTATTGGCTACCGGAAATCTCATCCCGAAACGTAGTTCATTCAAGCGGAACTATCCGACTCGCCCGAGTTAAAAAGTACAAATATGATATAAACAATACTAAATACTTATAGACAAAAAATAGTATATTTCAAACCAAGGGAGGAAAGTGCTCTCCCAAACATCTTTCGTTATTTTTTAAGATTCTTTCTTTCTCTTAATTTAGCAATATGAATATTTTAAAAATACTAACGAAATACCGAAGAAATATCAAAAATACAAACTGTAATCCTAAATGTTTTTTTTCATTTTATATCTATAATTCTATCCCGTGCTGCCAAAAAAAAAAGTGCAAAGTACTGGTATGCCATACTCATATATTTATTATATAAACCCACTTCTTTATTCTGTGAAGAAAATATATTTGGCTTGAATACATGCATTTCTTTGTAAATTCACTATAAAGAAATACAATTTAATAGCCAGGCAATTTACAAAGTCTTCGCTATAATGCGTAATAAATAATTTAGCCTGAAATATTTCTAATGTTTCAAATTGTTCCACACAAATAAATGCCAAGAATTGCTTCAGAAAATTTATGGCCAGATTCTCATAATCTATCAAATTCCAAAAAGTGTTTTCTCTTTTTTGTAAAAAAAAAAAAACAGAAACTAGTTCAAAACCATTTGTTTCATAACGTAGCAATCGTCTCTGGCTCTTTATATTTTATCGAAATCTTCGGAATGAATGGGTATTTTTATCAGAATCGTTGGCATTTCTTAATGTCAGGTGGCCGAATCTAATTCGGTGCTGGCTACACACATATATTTTATTGTAGTTTCGCCCGAAATCACAAATAATTACAGTGACGGTCAAAACATTTTTTCTAAGGGCAATAAAATCGCACTTCGTGAAAGCCAATTGCGTCAGAAGGGAGACAAAATTATATACTGACGATTATGTCAGTTGGCTTTGCCCACTGATATTAAATGCTTATTTATAAGTGCGTGAGGTGTGGTAATCGTAAATAATTCACCACGAGACAAACATATTTGAAAAGAATTCATAGTGTTTTGAAGGACGCCCGATGCAAGCTTATAATCAGAGTAATAATACCTTGAAAGCCAAGGAATAGTAAACGAATTAAAGTAATTGGGAACTATGTCAAACAAGCATTTATGGATAGACTAGAATTAAATAGATGATATATTAGACGCATGCGTTTAGCTGCTCGACGTATTCCTCGTATGTTTCCGTATATTCTAGTCAGAGGATTTAATTGTATTTATTTTTAGAGGAACTGCATTAGGAGAAACTCAATTCCTGCTGCATATAGCTCTGGTCTTCATAAAAAGATACTTTGGTATGCCTTGCAAAGTGTCATTGCTGCTTGCTGGAGCGTTCACCGAAAGTAAGTAATAAGTTTGTTTTATTTAATATAGATGATATTTGGATCTGTTATTTTTCATATTTTCTTCAATTTTTTTTTATAATTCAATGTTGCGTATTGCGAAAATACACAGTGTCCCAAAAGTATACAAAATACTCTGTTATCTTAAAACTGGATGTACCTACTATGAGCTTTTCAGTTGGAATTTCATCGAAAAAAAGTATATTAACTTATTATATCAACCATTTGTTTATTTTATTCAATAACGAGTAAGTTTGGATTCGCAAGGGAATCTGAATGTACTTTTGTGGGGAACAGGATGAAACACCCATCCATTTCCTCTCAAATTGCGTAGCGCTGTGCAACTCAAGGGCGTTGTACCTGGAAACATGTGAAATCGACGAAGGAGACTTACCTAACCTGGCACCTTTTCATAATTCATTGCCTATTGCTTTATCTATATTTTAAATATTGTAAATGTAATCTGTAGTGAAACTTATAACTCGCTGATGAAGATTTAGCTTTAAGGGCGCGTGGCCAATGGGTTACATAAATAGTCTTTTAAGGGTATATTAACAGTTGTGGCGGGAATTCAAAATACCAACATTTCGTTGTATGATACATTTTGTGAGAACTTTATTTAAACTTGAAATAACAAATAAAATGTTCATGAAAAAAGGTAATAACAGGAATACTAGAAAAAATACCTCGTCCACTATTCAACTGCGTAGCTGTTTATCTTGATCGCGCTTTTGATATTGATCGCCTTAATTTCAATTGAAAAAATGTTATAAACGCCATTAAATAAACAATTGTATTATCCAAAATATTGAACAAACTTTTATTCTAATTTTCTTGTTATTAACATTTTTTGTGTCTCTTTTGAAACGATATTTACACTACTTTTCTTCTTGAGTATTTTCTTTGCTACTTTCCATTCACAACAAGTTTCCACGAAATACATTATACAACAGAATATGAATCTTTTGAATTGCCGCCACAGTGAACTCCATCCTTTGCAAAAGTATCCTCAAAACCCCATCGTGCTGTTACATACTGTTATCTATTCTAGAGTAAACTTTTTACACGAATTGAACCATTAACTTATAAAAAAATCTTTAATTCTCTGGTTTTATTTCTACGCGTTTTTCTGCCACAGTTTATAGTTGATGATATGCAGTTTGCCCAACCCCTAGTGCCCGGTTGCACTGACGACAAATCTTGGTTACGTTAGTTCGTGTTTGTTCCAGAAAAAAAATTGTCTAGAGTAAGGCCTAGGTATTTAACTTCTTTTTTACATTCTATGTTTTACCCAGCCCTTTTTATGGTTTTGATTGGATTTCCTTTTTCTAGTGAATGCTACTAACGTAGTCTTAAATGGATTATCATTCAGTCCCACCGATTGACGCCATCTTCTCGTAAAGTTCAATTCCCTTTGAACTACGTCACACATATTATCAGCATACCTTTGACAACGTATGCCTAGCATTGTCATTCAACCCGCATAAGAGTTCGTCTACTATTGGACTCCATATAAGTGAACCTATGGGCATCCTCTGGTCAGACTAACCGAGATGGTCTTGTGTCGCATTTTCGCCTCCACCGACCTGGTAGACAGCAGCTGCGATATCCATCTGGAGGTCACGCCATGCTCTATGTCTAGAAAGGCGCACACTACGATTTCTTCATTCGTCGGTTATCTTGGATTCGATCCGTCAGCTCCACTAATGTCAGTTTCAGTGACTTTCCCGTTCGATAGACGTGCTGACAGGGTTACAACGGCACCCTCTCCAAGATATCTGTTCTGACATAGCTTTTTCCATCGTTTTCAAAAAGAATGATGTCAGGCTAATATGTCTGTGGGATTTAGGTTAAGTAGTGCCCTTTTTCCCTGCTTTTAGTATGAAGGTGACTTTGGCCCTTTTCCAAACTTCCCCGGCTTATGCGGATCATGTGTGGAAAGATTTCGTCCTGCCTTTTCTAAAGTACAAATCCCATCTACTCTCGGTGCTTTAAAAGGCTGAAAGGTACTTATGGCCTATTTTAACCGTTTGCTGCCACATATGTGTCCAGTCTTTGTAGTAGCTTCTTTAGTTGGTCTTCTCTAATGCTCGGAAAGATTTTCCGAGGTACCCACTCTGTTCAGGGAAGGAAGTCTCTAAAAGGAGGAGAACTCTTTCTTCTTCACTTAACTTTGACAGATAACTATTCCACTAAGGTGGGTTCCTTACTTTTTTTTACTCGGACAACAACTCGTATGCACCTCATATGTTCACCTCTTTGGGGTCGTTTTCCGAATCCAAATGACGCCTAACCCTTCTGGATTGTATGAACTTTCGACTGAGATTTTCTTTTGTAAACGTCCAGGAGATTACAGTGAGCCTCTTTGGCGTGGTGTATGTTTACTTGGGCCCGCCATCGCGCTGTTTAGTTATCGACGAGGATATTGTTCTCACCGGTAACGATCTTGTTCCCCTCTTATTCTTCTTCTGCCTCTGAAGATATCTAAGAAGGAATAAAAATAGGCATAGAGAAACCAGACAGAACACGTCTGGAAATTTACTCAGGAATCCAAAAATGAGATAATATATAGAATGTTGCATTTAAAATAGCGAAGTTAATTCTAAAGCCGTTGCTGCGGCTTGATTAACCCTGGGGTCAAAAAATTTAGAATTCAAGTTTCTTTTTTAACCATAGACACTTCCCACGATTTTTTACTGTGAGAAACCATGTACGTACATGTAGTTTAAAATTCCTGTTTTCGTTTCTGCTGCTTTTTTGAGTTTCACATAGCTGATTATTAAAGAGGTTTTTCAATAGCGGCGATTAAACCACTGACAGCTCATCATTAGTATGTAATGAGTATATTAAATATTTAATTCATGAAGCATTTAGTATCACTTTATTTAGAGGCTGTAAATTTTTATCAGATGAATTGGTAAAACACAGATGTGTATGTTTTAAATGAAATGTCCTATTCAATAAGTCACAAGTTTGTTTTATTGCTACTATTTTTCCTTTAGATGTAATCTGAAACGGTTCTTTTATCCTTAAAAGAATCTATTGACTTCAAATCGCACGAGGCCACCTGCATATACTGGACCTAAATTTTATTGGCTAGAATATATTTATGAGCAGAAAAGGGACACAATCAATTGGAATAAATTTAAAAAATATTAGTTTGCAACCAAATATACATGCTACAAAAATTCCCCATGAGAATAAACTATCAATTGATCAATGTTTTAGCTCGGACAGACCCATGGATAGGTTACCATTCGTACCGCACTCGTAGATCGATCTGTTCATATGCGTGTTAGTGGAATAAAATGCGAACCCCACTGAACGACGGTTATTTTTACTTTAAGCCAAACACGTGCCATATATTATACTAACACGTATATATGAATAACATTGTGTTGTTTACATATCCCGAAGATGGCTCGAGAATCGGTTTCTGATTAACATTTTGCGGTAATTCGTTTATTGCAATCGCAGTGACGGATAAATTCCTTGAAACGGACGGCATCGTTTTAACAAAGATCATTAAATAATTATTCCGCGAGGCACACATTTGATTTATACATTATATTACGATTTGTGTATTGGAATAAGTCATATCAAAAAGTTGCTGATTATTTCAAAAGGTATGTAATGATGCAAAACCAATTAAACAGTAGCGGCATTATTTAAACTTCAAGTCACGATCGGGAAACAACGTGTAACAACGAAAATTTGACCTCATGTGTACGTTTTGACGTAGTTTACAAAACAATCTAAATCTGAAACGCCACTACCGCACGTAACCGTTATACATAAATTTATAAATTTGACTTTCCGCTAAATCCACGGTGAATTATCGTTACTATAATGTTGGATTTTGTTTTAAATAGTTTTTTTTCATTTCTCTCAATCATTAGGTCTTCATTAAATGTTAATGATATGACTCACAGACGGATAGGAGAGAAACGAATTATATAAATTTAATAAATTCTCGTTAAAATACGAGGTAGCCAACGATGTAACGATGTTACAATCCTTCTTCCACGTTTCAATATTTGGAAAATTTTAATCCCGGCATTCTGCTCTCTCGCGTCTGTTTAAATTCCGTCGTTCACCAATTTAACGCAACGCTACTTACTCGATTTGTTCCTATTTTTATAATTTCGTAGAAGCGCCGTAAAAAAGGATGCGCCCGCAGTAGAGAGACGTCTCGGACCGCTATCGACAAACCGACAAGACGTTTCCTATTAGACTATTTTCCCCATATGCGTACGACTGTCAACGTTTCATTGTTTATGTTACAGTTGCTGCAATACTTGCCTTCTTCCTTCCTGAGTTCAAAGGACGACCGATGATGGAGTGACAAGCCTCTTGAAAACTCCAAACACGTTAAATTAACAAACATTTTAATTTATTGTCGGTATATGTGTCATCATTACGTATGTAGTACTGTGTGGAAACGTTAGAAATAAAGCATGAGAAAAATATGAGTATTAATAATAAACCGATAAAAGGCGTTCCTCTATTCAAGTTTATAATAAGGTGGCGTTCGCGGAAAGGCAAATTGAAAATATTAAAATTATTTCCACATCGAAAGTGACATTTGGAAAAATAAACTGTGAGTTTGAGTCTCAAAACAATTTTATTTATTTTGGTATAAGTTACATCAAAGAACAGTCATACGCTTTTCTTCCAACCGCTAATGTAATGATTCTCAAAAATATTCCTCCTTTCAAGTTCAAAAGAAAAGAAATTGAATGTCTAAGGCAAAGGTATGATCTAAAGTAGCCCGTGGAGAAGTAATTCATTAATGTAGCTGTCATTATTTACGTTTTAGAAAGTGGCCAGAGAAATGCGAAAAAACGCCATCCATAGCGATTCTCTGTTCAATTCTAAGTCGACAATCTTAATTCAAAAAAGTGGTGGAGCTATACATAAATACAAAGTATTAGGAGAAATTGGACTTAAGTAGAAAATAATTATTTATCATTTAATAAAATCCACCCTTTACAATTTCAATCTCATTATTCTAAACTAAACAATTAAATTTTAATAAATCATATATACTTGTAATTGTATTAAGAAATGTTGGGTAATTTTAAATTTTAATGCTATTTTCGCTCAATTAACTAATTTGTACGGGGTAGTCCAAATTGCTTGTCAGAATAAGGCATCTCGGTAATCGTAAGAGATAGGAAAAAACGAGTGGCCAAGTCTCAATCTCTTTTTCCGAGATATGCTAAATAGCGAAAACTGAAATTAATTATATTTTTTAGTTTTTAGTTAATCAAAAATTGATTTTTTCGACTTTTCTAGAATGCCTAATAACTCGCTTGACTTTAATAATGAATCGTGTAGTTCAATTTTAACTTTATGCATTCATTTTTCGCCTGCGACATGAACTTGATTTTTTTTAAATGTAAGTCGTAGTAGGCAGTGGCATAGTAGGAGAGAGTGTTTTTTTCTCTTTTCAAACATCCACTTATCTAATAAAATATAAAAGTAAAAATTACTTACGTTTTTAACTTAAAAACCATCACGCAGTAAGCCCATCACAAAAAAAAGTATAAATTTTCTTCTTCTCAAAGTCAAAGGTATTTGTGTGATGAGCGTGTTAAGCATATGAAGGGTCCACGGGAATAACGATCAAAGTCCATTTTTTGTGAAAATGAGATAAGGGTGCCATTTTGTAGGAAATTCTGAGTATTATAATAATGCGCGTTCAAATTATTTCAAAAACGGTCGTAGTCCGTAGGAAATCAAAGTTGTTATAATGTAGTTTCGTGTTAAACCTTTAAGTGTCAAACTTTAAAATTCATTTATCTCTTAATGTATGAATATGGACTTTGATCGTTATTCCCGTGCACCCTTCATATGTCTAAGAACCATGTGTGTTAAGTACGTTTTGAAATAAAATTTGAAAATTTTAAGAAATATATGTTGGAGTACTACGTTGAATCGTTACCCGGACAGAAGACAATCCAATGGGAAAATATTTAGCAGACTAAGGAAAGCTTAGTTAATTATGGATCCCTCCACAAACCACGACCAAAAAAGTATTTTACAGTAGGAGAAGAACATGGTGCTATCAATGTTTTAGGAGCTGTTGTGGCAAATCCAAAAATATCAAGCCGTCAAATAATGCATGAAGTTGGTGTATGTCGGATTCGCTCACTGACAATTTTGAAAAGAAATAAATATAAAACATATAAAATCAGAAAGGTTCATCACCTATATCCAGGTGATTATAACCGCCGGTTAGAATTTTGTCGGTGGTATTTACAGAAACAACAGTTCGATGAATTTTTCTTGAGGAAAATTATATGGGCTGACGAAGTGCATATTAGTAGTGCAGACGTTTTCAATAGGAATAATGCGTACTGGTGGTCTAATATTAACACTCGCCAGATTATAAACTATCAGATTGAACAGGGAAGATACGGGTTCAACACCGGGAAAATTTAAACGCTGAACGATATCTGCAGAAAGAAATCATTAACGGCCTTCCATTACAACAAAGGGTGATTTTATGGTGTATTTAAAGGAAAAACAAGGAATGACAAGAGAGAATCGAAGAAAATTAGTATGTGTGATTTTGATATTGTGAGGAGGGAAATGTACCGGTTCTACAAAAGAAATAAAGTTCCTACATTGCAAAGTTTGTACAATTTCTTGAAAGAAAAAAATAGATTGCAGTGTTGTATCACTACGTTGTCGTGTGAAAACGACTTTAAATATCGTATATTTCAAAATCGAACATAAATATTTTTTCATAATAAATCTTTAGTATAATAATCTTTGTGAATACGTCTTTGTGTGAGTAAGTCAAATCGTTCTATGAACAGACTATACAGTCCTTCCTTAAGGCACACTAGCAAATTTAATTTTCCAAATCTACACTCAGAATAATACATGCACTGGTTGAACAAAACGTTTGTTGTTATTTTATTTTCGTTGACAAACAAGTAAAAATCAAAATTATACCAATTGTTTTCCGTTACAAATATAATTAGCCAAAACTAGAAAATTTATATTTGTGGGTAGACTTAAGTACTGTATATCACATCATATATCATATCACTATTTATTCGCCCAATTATATAAATACAGAGATATTATAAATTTACCAAAAGTACTAAACCATGCTCAGGTGCTCTTGCTTTAACTTTATGGTTTCCTCTAGCATTGCGTCGCGTCTTCTGTTCATGAAATGACCGTTACTCTAGTGTAGACGTATATCTTCGATGGTCAATTCTTCCTTCTTAGTAATTTCAAAAAAGTCGTTTTCAAAATTAACAGTTTGACATAATATCAAGGCCTTTCACACAATTACACTTTGAAATTGTACCACAACAATTTTTCATAGGTAAATTTAACGAGTTTCTCTAAAGTTTAGTGTTACGTTTTGAGATAACTTCACTTACTTAAGGAAAGTCCGGACAACTTTTTCTAATTAAGGTTGTTGTATCAGAACTGAAGAGAGAATCGTTCTACCTGACGTTTATTCGCATGTTTGAAGCCACCGCACATACTTCTTCAAAAATAAATACTAGACAGAATAAAATGTAAATGAAATTGTATATCAACTTACACAAAAAACAAAATGGCTTGGATATATTTCTTTTTGAATCGCAATAACAACACTTATGCTAGCCGTTAAATACTGGAGTAAATCAAAGCTCAGTGACTATAAATTTGCTTTTGGACATTTCTTGCGCACTAATGAGGTTAATTTATGTGTGTTTTCCAAATTTTAAATCTGTGCAACATGTGTTAGTGAATGTTCAATGGTAAAGCTAAATTTTTATTTTATGGTTTGGGAAATAAGAATAGCATACAGATAGCTATTCATTTTATGCCAGAAATAAGTCATTATATAAATTGTATTAAAAAAAGGAGGGAAAATCACCATCATATAATTTGCGAAATCAAAATTGCTTTGTATATTATTACTAACAAATGTATTTTAGTGGAGTAACCACGCTTATATTATCATTTGCCAATTATGATCACATTCTATACATATTAGCCTCTTTAAATAGCTTTAAAATCACGCCACAATAAGTCTGTTCGATTCATGTAAATTGTCATGTAGAGAAGCGCATGTATGCATAGTGATATTTTACACAGTTCAATATTGTTGAAAATTATACAGAAAAACATTACCGTTTGTTATACACACACACTACTACATTATAATACTAGATGGTATAAATCAAACACACTTATAACTAACAATGCTCAAAACATGACCGTATAATTCTAAATTGTAGGTTTTGGAAGAGTGGCTGGCCACACGCACTTAGGCCACTTTGCTCGAACCTAATCGAGCCAATCTAAGCGGAGAGTTAAATTAAGTAGTGTAGGAGGTGCGGTCTCACAATGCTGGTCATATTAGACCAGAACTCCCCCAAAAAGGAACCTCAAATCACATCAAATGTACTCCAGCGTCTCGTCCTCTAGGTACCTTGCACGGCAGAGCGGGCTGCTAAACAGTCCTATGTAGTGCATGTGTATTAAGCTTGCAGTGGTCAGTCAACAGTCCTACAGCTTGACATAAGTTCAAGTAGTAAGTAAAAAAAAGCAAGGAGTTTTACCCACTAATTATTATATACGGTATATATATGTTCATCGTACGGTAACTGTATAATCTTAATTTATTCCTTGGTATCGTTCCTTATTTAGGGGTGAAGACTCAATATAGCTCGCACTAAAATAAATGACTAGGGGTCCATGGAGACGAGGTGGTTGTTGATAAAAAAAAATCTTTAAGGAATTGTTTTACATTTTCGTCAATTCAATTTAATTAAATCATATTTTCCTATTCTCTTGGACATTTGAAACTTGAACGTTTTGTAACATTTCGGGAGTTACCGTTTCGGCGGCAACAATAATTCGCGGTCTTAAATCCTATATATTGTCGAGGCTAGTACGGTAGACGATGCTTTTTAAGTGGCCCCATAAAAAGAAATCTAGAGGAGTAAAATCTGGCGATCGTGAAGGCCAATTAATAGGACATCCACGACCAATCCATCTTTGGGGAAAATTGTTATTCAACCACGTTCTCACTTGCATAGTGTAATAAACAGGCGCTCCGTCTAATTGAAGCCATAAATTTAGTAGTACTCGTGCTAGTAGCAGATTATCTAGGAGATTTTGCAATTCTTCTTGTAGGAATTTAAGAATCACCATTGATGCGATGTGGTAAGAATATAGGACCTTATAAATGTCCAGAGATTATGCCTGCCCAAACATTAACAGAGAAGCGATTCTGAAATCCTCGTCGATACACCACGTTTGCGTTTTCGACACTCCAGTAATGGTTATTGTGCATGTTGAAGATCCCTTCGCGAGTAAACATCGTTTCATCAGCCCACAATACCTGATTACCAAAATTATCATTTTCCTCCATCTTTTCCAACATCCATCGACAAAAATTGACTCTAAGTGGAAAATCTCGCAGAGCTTGAACTTGCGTATAATGGAAAGCAGGATACCGCTCTACTCTTAGAACACAAAATAAAATACATGGCACAATATTCACGGGTTGTGTACATTTTTGAACAGTTTGAAAGCAATGACACAACAAAATAATTTCAAAACTGTCAAAAGTGACATTTCTAGTTATTGTTTGCCAATGTTGCTAAAATTAGTTTTTTGTAACCTGTAACATTTTAAGTAGCTGTTTTTCTGCTTTATAACTTAAAACTTTTAATTTATTATTAGAAAACACTCATTTCTGTTGTAAAACTATCTTTTGCAATAACTAAGATCATATTATATAGTTCGGAATGTCCAAAAATCTAATACAAAACTTTAAATTTCAAGGACCACAAATCGTAAAAAGAAAAAAAACAATCATTGGTGGCTATCTTATTTACATTTTCAGAGCCAGTGGACGTTCCTTTATCATCTCTCAGGAGCTGGTCCAGTGCTTTTGAATTACCCTGTATGTTTAACCTATTAGAAATAGTAAGCGCTAGCCCAATGATTTATTGTTGTAATTGAAGTAGTATTTGGTTACTTAACCTCAATATCCAGACGTGTTTTACATTAATAAGAGGTTACTTTTCATATTCAAATATATTAATATATAAATGGCTGTGTGGGTAAAAGTTGATGGTTATTAATGCTTACAGAAAATATGACTACAAACTGTCAATATAAATATTCACAATTGCAGTTAAAAATGTATATCGATTCCACACCAAGTGTAAATGATGGAAAGTTGCTAAATAACTGAAATTGTTAACCATCTTTTTAAGGAAGACGTTGACACCATTTATTGCGATTTAAAGGTAAGCAACATATGGCTTACCTTTAAGTCGCAATAAATGATGGACAATGCTCCACTTGGTTGAGTTGGTATTAGGAACGTTCATATATTTTGTAATGGTCGTAACGTGTGTTTTAGGGAGTTAGTAACGTTGTGTGTTATTGAAGTAATGTTGTATTTTTTACAAAGTTGGTTGTGGTCGCTGTAATAAGTTCACATTGGACAAACGAAACATACTATCGAAACTAGGTTCAAGGAATACATAGCAAGTTATCGCTATGGGAGACTTGGATCTTCTAGTGTCGTATAACATATAACGGACATAATATCGATGTAGAACACCTGGAATTAATAAAGAGTGTACCTTCACCGAGGAAATTAGACGTATATGAAACCATAAAAATTAAAAAGCATGCAAATAATTTATTGAATTGGAAAGTTTCACCCCTGTGCCAGTCAATATTGATAGATTTCTGGGGGTTCACATTTATAAACACATGTTTCTTTTAGGGAAAGAGAACGTAGCATGTATAGGTAATATCTTTTTTTAAATTTCTCTAATTCATTCGATATTTGGTTGCGAACGAACCCAGTGCTTCCGAAAAGATTGTCCCGAATTAATAAAATCTCTTGTAGCGCGGAGTAATCAGAAGTTTCACGTGTCTACTACTAGGCTACTTTCCTTACGATAGCTGTGCTTAAGTATTCACAGTTTTTTACGCCCAAAATCCTATCGTAGGTATTGAAAATAATATGAATAATTTAAGAAGTGGTATAATGAAAATTAATTTGTCATAGAATCTACAATCAATCACAGAAATTTCATTGACCCGAATATAGTGTTGTCAGCCTTCAGTGACTATTTTGCCGGCCTGAACTGGTGAATGGTAGGTTTCTAAATAATTTAAAGTAATTCAAAATCAGTGTTTCCTGAAGAGATGTGTAACAAGCAAGTTTTTCGTAAGATCGTGAAACGCCTTTTCTTTAACGTTCGATCTTTGAAGCACTAAGTCATTTATCCTCTTACATGAGGCGAGCGAGCTCGTACACAGATACACATAAATCTATTTCTATTTTTTCCAACGTAAAATATTTAATTAACACCGTAGTATTCGGGGAAAATTGTAAAATGATTTAGGATAAATATTTAAATAGTACCGCGCCATACGATCCATATCTCCGAAACGGTAATTATGAATCATTTCTATTTAGATCGTCGATTAATTCGTCGGTGATAATCTAAACAATATGTTGTAATTGTCAGAAATTTTACCGGGCAACTTTCAACCGGACTAAAATAAATATAAACTTTGAAATCATACCTCAACTGGGCGCAAACGTGATCATACTTTATACATACAATTCGTCTAACTTTCCGTTTTTCACCGATTCAACGCACAGTTGATAACAAATGAACCAAACGTTTTTAGTTTGGTCATTAACATTCTTTTGATTTCTACTAAACAAACAGAATATATTCATTCGACTGACAATTAGAATGCAGAACAAATGTGTAGGTGTACAGGTAATATCTCGCTGGTGTCACAAGAGAAATTTGTTTTACTACTGATTTCTGAAAAAAAAACATTTTACTTGTTTTACTTCTAAAACCCACAAAATTATACTAAACTACTTGACAGTGGTAGTAAAGAATGTAAGCAACGAATAAATTTAAAATATTAATTCAATTTAATTGAAAAACAGATTGGTCTGAATTTCGCCCTGTTTCCTTGTTAAGTTATACTCCATATATGTAAGTACGTTGTTGTGTTTGAGGAAATAAAGACCATTTATTATTATTATTATTATTATTATTTAAGTAAAGTTTTAATAAACAGATGATAAAAAACACTTGCTTTTCATTTAATGTGTTATGCAGATGCTGTATCACAGGAAATTTTAAAATATTTTCACTATTGAACAAACCGACACTGTTACTTTTTTTTCCTTAGACATCCCCAAAAGGAAAAGTTCATGAATACAATTAACTTAGATCCGAACAGTGACGTCAATCACTTTCTTCTTCGGCAATTGTGGAATGAGCAGAGCATTACATCATGTTAAAAGTATAGTTGCCTGCAGTCATTAAAGGAAAGCAGTTCAATTTCTTTTAGATAGAAGTTATGTTGAACATATCATTACAGATAAATCTAAAACATTTCTTAAGACTACTTCAGATTTGGGTTAGATATGCACGATTTTTTTCATTGGAGTAAATACCCAATCGCAGATTTTCTTGAAGGAATTCCAAATTTTCTTCTATTAAATTAGCGTTTGTAGAGGAAACAAACAATATAGAATTACTGTTCTAAGAAATAAAATTAAACAAATAGGAGCATACACAGGGTGCGGCGCCAGAATCATGTGCTAGCGAAATATTGAGAAAGTTACTACTTAAATGCTGAAAATTTGTTTTTTGGTTTTTTAGTCCTGATTTTTCAAATAAAAATATCGGCAACACTGGTGTAATTTAAGTTATAGGGGAAAGGAGGGTAAGAGTACGCGGTAGCTAAGAGTACGCATTGTAAAAAGCTTGTTTCGTGATATACAGATGTTATCTAAATCCGCCATATTATGCTTTGGATATTGGATAAGAAGAACTTCTTTAAATCTAATATTGAGATGATGGTGTGAAAAGATATTTTCTTATGTAAGTACTGTAATTAGTAAGTAAGTAATTAAGCTGACGCCTCAATTTATATAAAAATATTATTTTTGAAAATTGTAGCAAACGTATTGCTGTGTACAGAATGAATTGAAAATGCAAAATGAATATTAAAAATGAAAAATAAATTAGCTAGCTCAACAGATAAAATTTTAAAAGAACAATTAACCTCAGAGTTACCCTCGCGAATAAAAACTTGAATTTAACCACGACAAGTAAATTGTGGGTGAAAGAAATCTGACTTTCTTAATTACCCCAAAAATTGAAAAGGTTTAAATAAAAATAAAAGAACAGAATTTTAACTCAACAACGTTAATTAACAATCAAAAATTTATTATAAAAAATAAGAAAAAAAAATTACAAATTTGCTTAAAAAAAAACCGTGGACAGAGGGTTCTGGCTTAAATCAAAAACCCAAAAACGTGATTCTAAAATTACAATAGGACAATGCTATTTCCTATACAAAGCAAAAGATTAGTTTGTTCAGGAAGATAATTCTTTTTTTTTCAAAACAAACCACGTGGTTTCAAATTAACACAAACAAAATTAATGTGGACAATTTCTAATAAATAGCAAGAATGAAAAACTAAGAGCAAGCACAAAGCTTCTATTCACCCAACCCGAGGTGATTAATAATTAAAATGAAACAGAAAAATGAAAAACGGAGAACTTAATTCTTTAACTAAAATATCTTCCCGAACAAAAATAATAAATGATCTTACACCTATAGTGTGCACACACCAATATAATAACAATTATTATTAAACGAATTCCTTGATGGACGAAATATTCAAATTATGCGAATCAAATTAAGATATCAAAAGTATTAACAAAATGGCAGCAAACAATTTAAAAATACATGTACTCACGCTGACAGTCGACCAAGGAACTGCTTCAAACAATTCACCAGTCGTTTTTGTAACAAAAACCCTACTCTCGGCCACGTACAACGCAGCTGCACAAACAACACGCCAACATTTAGAAGAAAAGGCGCTAATATACAAAAGCAAATAAAAGGTATCTAAGTAAATGAAATTAATTAAAAAAAAAACACTTAATTAAGTAATTTAAACAATTAACTCATTAACTTAATCTTATATAAAAATAAAATCTACATCTGTGAAAATTCTCTCGAAACATTGACAAAGGCCGAACGGAGAAAATAAGACAAAATCTACGCAACTTAAAAAAAAAACTTTCGCGAAAACTGGTGTCCGTCCACAGCAGTATATACACAAAAACATTAAAAAAGTAGTAAATATTTATATAAAGATAGATATACAATCAATAAAACTGCCTTTTAATCGATTACGGCGATTATCCGACCAAAGCGGATAATCGGTCACGACAGTCGGTCATGGCGGTTTAGCCGGTCACAGCGGTTAACTGGGTCACGCCGGTTATAACCGGTTATACCGGTTATCCAAGTATATACAACCGGTTATGAAATCTGTCCGGTTGTACAGCACTAATTTTTACAAATCATGTTGATATAGGCACATAAATATTCGATCACAGATTTTATTCATTCGGGACAATTTTTTCAGGAACACGTGGCTCCTCATTCTCAACCGAAAACCGAATTAATTTGTAAAAATAAGAAAGTGTATTAACCTAACATGCATTACTATCTCCCTCTAAAAAGGAAACATCTTTTACAAGTGCTTATTCTACGTCCACTTAACAGGTCGAAATACCGAGAATTAGCCCAAATATGAAACTTTTTCACCCTCATAATTAAACACGAGTACTGCAGGAGGGCCGTTTCCGTATTCAATAAGTTATTAGAATGTTGTTTCATATATATGGTTTCGCGTCTAACTGTTTCGGTGATTGTACATTTTTCATTAATTCGAGGTTTTCTATGTAGATTTTATGTCCGGAATCGTTTATATGTTGCACAACGCTTGATGATTCTAGTCTACCAAATCTATAACATGCAATATGTCCTTTGAACCTAGCAGCGGCGGCTGGTGCATACGTCACCGCAAGGGCACCCACAACGATCGAATATCTTCGTATGCTATCGTGTAATATATACGATACCACGACATTATACGAAGAACTTCGATCATTGTGGGTGCCCTTGCGGTGACGTATGCACAGGCCGCCCCACTGGAACCTAGTACTAATTGAACGCTTTGTTTGTCCAATGTAAATTTTATCACATCCGATTTTGTCCCCGATTTTTTTCCTTTTATCCTGATATTTTTAATATTTTAAACTCGGTATCCAAACGTTATTATTATTATGATTGTTTCATATGAAGTTTTTTGAAAGTGTATATTTTTACCAATAGATAATTATAGTAAGATATCGATTTTACTTTTTACTTTTTTTTGTTGTAGATACTTAAATTAAAAGTAAAGTTGTATAAGTAATTGGAGCAATTCAATTTTATTTTAATTTATGACAATATTAAGTGCTAAAAAATCTGGCCTGGTTCTTGTATGGAACCAAGTCGTCGCCAAATTATATAAAAATTATATTAAAGAATTTGTGACGACGACCATCTATTTTATTCGTTTTCTATTCCTCTCATTTATATAGGTAATAGGATCGGGTCCTTCAACAAGTTGTACAAAAAACAACTTACTGTACTTCATTTTTATGTTACACGGTGACGAATGCCTAAAACAATTCAACATTTGGGTTTCGTATTTTTGAGTAAAATCAATTCAAAAAAATGATAAATTTTGAATTATGTCCTAAGACGTCACAACTGTTTTGCCCAATAAAAAGCTGACAACTTTTGCGTACGCTGAGTGTCACATATGTCAGGTATCACTTAATGGCTTTTGGTTAGTAATGAAGTGACATTTAGTAGGATTATTTAATAATTGGGTGATATTACAATATCTTGAGCAATTAGTAAGCATTAGGGAAATAGTTTGTACAAAGTAAGTTTTATAAGACTATTGTTGTTACAGGATTTATATAAAACAAATAGGTCATTTTACATAGACAACTTACATTAGATCCTGAATTTAAAATAGTTACTGACCAAAATTTATCATCTATTGATGACATTATGATTACAGAACAACATTTTTATAACAAATATAGGGATAATGGCTTTCTAGAAACTACACGGATGATCAGGCGCGTATACAACTTGACTTTATAAGGGAGGGGTAAAGGAGATGATATTTTTATTTTAACTAAAAAGAAAAAGATTGCTCTTTTTAGATACAATTTCAATAGTGTCATCATGGGAGGGATAATACACAAAAAAAGGGAAAAAAGGAGGATGAATGTTTGTCTTTAAATGTAAGATTTAGATTTAATTATTTTAGTAGGTTTCGCTGGCTCATGGGGGGAGGGCGAGGTAATTACCCCTATTACTTCCCCCCCCCCCGTTTACGCGCGTGCGAACTATACACATAATTCCTATCAAACTCAATGTCACAATTGAAAATTTAACCGGCAGCGGAAACACAGATTGTGCAATAGACGAACGTCAAACCGCTAGTTAATTTTTATTGGCCCAAAACTGAACCTCGAATTTTCATTGGGGGGAACAGTTGTCACGTTGATCTGAATTTTTTCAAAAATATACATTTTGAAACTTTTTTTCGTTTAAAAATACTAATCTCACAAACCAAAAAGTCTGTAAATCCGTAGTAATTTGAAACTTTTCTTTCTAATAAAAAAAATTGGTTCTCGAGCCTATCGCCTGAAATTTAAGTTAATATTTGATAATCCATAATGTAAAAATACTTCCACCAAATAGCCATAGATAGACATATGTTAGCCTTTTGGGTGGCCCCATTTTTACGATTTGATTTTAAAACTCCAAACAAACATAACATCAGGGCAGGGATCATAGCGTTAAAGATAGGAAACGTAGCGACCATATCGATGGTAGCACTATCTATGGCGTCAAATGTTAACTAAGAAGATTCGGTTGCGAAAAATATTGATCTATATTACCGACAGTGTTTCAATTAGTCTGAATCATTTTGACATATAATGCATTTTATGCTTTCTTTATGTTCATGGTGTTCATTTTCATATTTTCAAGTATGTTGTGTGCAGTTCAATGATTTACAGCGGATTGTTTTGTTTTATACAACTACGCTCTTAGGATATTGTGATGCAGATTGGGCTACCAACTTGGATGAGCACAAGTCAACTACAGGACACATTTTTTTTCAAAGGTTATCAGCAGACATTACTTGGAACAGTTCGAAACAACAAGCCGTGGCACTGTCAAGTACCGAAGCGGAATATATGGCTTGGTAGCAGTGACACAAGAAGGTATGTGGCTAAAAAGATATGAAGTAGAAATTGGTCAAATCGGCAACATTACTGTTCCCATATATTGCGACAATCGAAGTGTAATAAGCCTCACTTCGAATGACGTTATACCATCTCGGATAAAGCACATCGATGTGAAGCACTGCTTTGTTCGAGAAAAGATTGCAGGACGGCACATTCATATCAACCCGATTTCGACAAAAGACATCCGATCTTTTAACGAAAGGGATACAGAAAGAAAACCACAAGACTCATTGTTTTAGCAAGTGTTAGCAATTGTTATTTCTAGTGGAAGTGTTGAAATTAGATATAATGTTTGACCAAAAGTACTATTGCATACATTTTAATGTATCGTAGTAACAATGTTGTTTAATTAATTTATACTGACAGTTGACAATAAATACTGTCTCAATATAATAATACTGTACTTTATGTAAATTTGCCGCCTGGTCATTCTTAAAATTGACTTACATGCCACGCGTCTCAAATGTTAACTACATAAAAGCTGGTCGCTCGTATGTGTGGATTGTATATGGACGTTTCCTATCTTTAACGCTATGATCCATACATCAGGCGGTATCTATCTATTGCCGCCAGTCGAAAAGATATATAAATTCTTTTCATTTCTTACATCTAATATTTACAATATATCCCGTAAAAAATATGTTCACGTCATCTTTTCCTTTATTAGCGGGTTACTTTTTTCTCTTACTGTACCATCGCTGAGAAAGGTAGGGGAAATGAATAAATTTCTACAGCGATTAGACATACTCGTGTTTTATCGGCCCAGGAAAATGCTAACCAACGCTACTCCCCACTCATAATGCGAATAAACACGAATGTATTTAGTCGCTGTGGAAATTTATTCACTTCTCCTATCTTACCAACACTGGTATGTAGTTACCTGCCATACCTCTATATACGTACGCGCATACAAAGTCTATTTTCGGTCTTTTTGTTTAGAAGAGTACCTGTTGACTGTGAAGATTTTCCGAGAAATCCGTACCCTTATAAATATATGGTCGATTAAATTCGGTCATTGAATTTTATGTCTATTTGTAGTATATACACGAAATGTAAATATTTTACGTTGAACATAATTCGAAAACACGCGTCTTTTTCGATTTTCGGTTATTTTCGGCAAACAGTAGAACGGAAGGGATAAACGGTGAACGGTTATGATGTGGTCGAGGTAAACCTAATAATAACAAACGATTTTCTTCGGTTTTTCATTGTAAAATGAATAGATCCTATCGAAAGTTTACAAAATTTATTTATAAACTATTTAGAATTTTATGTCGAAGCATGTGTGTACATACATGTACAAGGTGAGCTATTTATTATGAAAAGTTCTTGATGGTTAGACTTCTCGTACGTTTTGAAATATGCGTACAGACTTCGTTCTGAAACTAAGTACTGAGCAGTACTTGTAACATCACATTATTCCATTTAAAATAAGAAAGTCGGTATCAACACCAGAGCGCAGCATAAGTATATTTGTATCACCCAATAGAACAGATATATTTAAACAATGCACACTAAGAAAAGAGAATGCATTAAATGAAAAGTTTTATAACTTTTGGTTTTTATCATGTTGAACGGAAAGAATATCTTTTCTCAGAAAAGTGTTTATTTTAATTGAAAGTAGCGTGCTGTTTTACCGGAAGACTATTTTCTTCTTAAGTACATGCTTTTCGACGAAAAGTAACTATAATTAAATGGAATGCACCTTAGTTTTGATTAATATTTTATAATGTATTTATAACTTCTGTTTAAGTAAGACAATACACATTACATATTATATAGTAATGATTATGTACATATTTAACAACATATTTTAGTTTCTTTTAAGTACGTTCAATCATTTTTCATGCATTTGGTTACAGTTACTAAATTATTACTTGATTTTGGTATATTAAAAATATTCCTGTATTAAATCAATCAAATAATTTGGTTAGTAGATTTATTTGAAGCTACCGCAGTATTTATTAATTTAACTAAATATTTACATGGAACTAAAAATAAATATCGCATTTTATTTTCGTATAGCAGTTTTCTCCCCATATACTATAGCAGACGAGCATATATTCTTATGTGTAGTAGAGAAATTGTCGCATAGATGGCGCATCTCCTATTTCATTCCAGTAACAGATAATATTTCGTACAAAATAGGCTGGAAACTACGATCGTAACATATTAATCTGGTATATTTACTAGACCAACATCTGATAGGTGTCATCGTCATTGAAAGGACGACTTCTTTAACGTCACACTAGAGTGCTAAGGTGATCACTGCCATCAACTCCCAATACTACCAGAACTTACAACATTCTAACGGCAAATCCCTCCTTAGCGCATGGGTTTTTGGAGATAATCCACTTCCATTTCGATTGAAAATGATCACGGCATTTTGTTGTGTTTACGCTTAAGTCTAAAGTGAATAAATATTATAAGAAAAGGAAAAACCTCTTGAATCAACATGCTTACGGTTTTCTGCCAATCTACATAGTTTTCAAGTTCAAAATAAAGAGGACATGAATCAACTATCAATATCTTTTATTTAAAAGAATAAATTGTTTCAACGAAAAATATATTACTTCCGAAGAAATGCGTGAATTTAAAAATATATTCCATTTCAAGGAAACACCAAATCATGTTGGCCATATAGAAAACGCAAAAACTTTTGGTTTAATGCAATTCCTTTTAAATAAAAAGGATATTTCTCATAGTACACTTATGTTCTAATTCAAAGTTGACCGTAAACAACTCATCCATTGAAGGACGACTGGATAAGGGTATTAGTCAAAAATTGAATTTTGAGGAAATTGAAGTCAAACGCTCTTTGTCATCTGTATACGCTCCCATACACCACACAACGAGCTTGAATGTAACTTTAATGTAAAGTGAATGTAATAGGAACAGTTTGACCATGCAACGAACAGCGAGCACTTCTTTTTCATAGTTGTCGCCGAGCCTCGAATACCAACATATGCTTACGTTCTATCATATCATAATAACATATGTATACGCAGATATTTACACTTGCATTATTACTGAAATTGTTATAAATATTAGTATGTACACTATGTTAAAAATTAAATTCGAACGGAGGAGGCGTTTTAGGTAAGCAACCAATCTAACAAAGTCATATAGTTGGGATACGTAATGCACAATTCTTCTAAAACCCAATAGTTCAATTTTTATTTCATTGTGTACTTAAGGACTTACCGAAGAATATCCACATGCATAAATATTTAAAACCGTGCATTTTATTGTCGAAATGAAACCGCCGCAGGACGGGTTTTAAGGATGTATTTGAAGGTAGTGGGAGTAACAGCTGTCAAAACTTGACGTATTGTGAAATGAAAGTGACATTAGTGTGCAAAGTATGTAAATCGTCGATTTGACGGCTACAATTCCTATGTTACTGTTATTCTTTCTTTTTTTTCACTACGAACCAGCACATTTTTTCTATGTCAGTTCTAAAAGAAAATTGTCAATGCATTGGTGACGCATAGACAACCAGTTATACTAGTGATTTGATGTTTGACATTTCACTGTTACTTCTTACTTAATTTCATTAAGTATTAATTAATATATACAGAACAACATAACTAGCTAGCTTTATTTCACAGCAAATTTTCAAAATGACTACGTTGTTTGTACTCTTGTTTCGTCCTCAAAAGAACGCAGATCGTTTTAATAAATTATGGCAGGATTCCATCACCTGCAAGTGCATATACAGTCCTTCAGTTCATCCAAGTTATGCATTTATACGCTATTGTAATCTTTAACTTTCAGGTGACCCAAAAAAAAAAGTAATCCTTTAAAAAGATCAATTTTGGTGGTCATCTTATAGGATCAAACGTGCCAATCCATCGGCTTTCGATGGTACTATTTAAAAAAATTCCTGACGGCATTAATTAGTAGAATTTGCTAGAGCCCCATCCTTGGAATGAAGGTTTATCAACATTTAGCATATCGAGTACTGAAATGGTACTCGACAGACCAAGAAATCGAAAATTCTGCTGGAGTGAGATTCCTGAAAATAAAAACTGCGCTATGTATTTAATAAAAATAATAATGATAATAATAATTTCACTTTGAAAAAGGCCTTTTTTAAGGACCTTGTATTACGTCTAATATGCAATATCAACGTCTATTAAACGTCAATTTATGTCATTCTGCTACCCAGGAAGTGGTAGACTCAAGTATAGGAAAACATACATACATATGAAGTAAAAATAAGAATGAATGCAACTAGAAAATACTATTAAAAAATATTTTAAAAATTAAATTTAACTAAATATAAATCAAATAAAGAAAAGAGAATTACATAAGCAAAGAAACTTAGTTAGTTTTCTTCGATTGTTCCTTGCTATTCCTCGCTTTTTCTTTTAAACGTCACCATTCTGAACGATTTTTTTTCTCTATTCCGTAAGACACCCCATTAATTTCGATCTTCAACAATTGTTTTTTCTGTTTTAGTCCCATAATTTTCATTTTTCAAATTATTGTACCAATACATTCAAGATTATCTGCTGTATTTCATTGCTCCAATGATTTCTTGCACTATCAAAATCGTCTTCTATCGCATCACTATACTTTCTCTTGCCGAAATATTACTACCCTCGAATACATCGTTTCTTGAATGTTTATCGGTAGTCCTTGGTATCCATATATTGTTTTACAAATTTAAACATCTAATATTTAAGGACAACTGTCATTCAAGTTCAGTTATTTATTATACTTTCTTATACTTATAAATTTGATTTGTACAAATTAGTTAATTGAATGAAAAGGGTGTTAATATTTAAAATACAGTTGAATGTTGTATAATTCCTTAGTAAAATTACCAGTACATATTATCTGTTAAAATTTAATTGTTTACCTTAGAATAATGAAATTTAAATTGTAAGCGGTGGATTATATTAAATGAAACATAATTATTTTCTACTAAAGAAAACACGGTTTATTATCTCATTTGTATAATTTCTAGGTACCTGCCGTAGCAGGTAGTGGATAATTTCCGATAATGCTCATTAGCCGAATTGTTATATCTATGAACAGGTTATAACTTTACCGACTTTGTATGAAAGAAATAGTTCCTTTTGAGCTGTTTACATTTGATATCATACATTCAAACAAGTATTTTTTGCTCTCAAGGTAATATGTTTGGACGAAGAAATTCTTTAAAAAAACACTGTGTGATCGCTTCATAGAAAACAAAGAACGAACTTTTTTATTTACTAATTTACTTCAGTAATTATTAGTAGATGTCCAAAACTTTCAGACGACACTGTATACATATTACACTTAATATGCGTGAAATGAGACGCATTCGAACGCTCTTATTCATTTCTTTGTAATTATTTGGGCCCGTAATTAATTGGACGACTTTAAATCACGGAACTTTAACCATCGTCGGAACGAAGGCAGTCGATTTCGACTTCTTGCATTACTTCACTATACTACCACAGCTACCTGCACCGCTTTTAGTACCGTGTGCCGATGTTCTATATCTGTACGACGCTCGCGACGCTGGTCCCGGTCAGTCTCGGCCGTTGCAGTCAGCGTTCGTAGAGATTGCGCAGCGTCGCGTTCGAAATCGTCCTTACAATACGTCCGTAGAAACAACAAAAAAAATCCTCTTACCTCGGGGGGAAAACGCGTTCCAAAACGATCCGATTTCCCGAAGTATTTCAGGGTGCGAAATGTGAACAGTGCAGTTCCGTAGCGCCCGATCTAGTGAAGTTCTCTTTGTGACAACATGTGAAAGCTTTCAGTGATTATCAAAATGAGCAAGAATACGTCGGTACCGACATCGGTTAGCGTGTCGTCCTTGGAACATGTGGGACGCAATAAGAAGCCCAAACGGAAGATAAGCAGAGTACGTCTGCCGACACCGCCGCCCGATCCCACCGTTCAAGAGAGCGAAGCGGAAACGAGGAAACCTGTTGCCGAAAGGACGGACGATTTCCTCGAATACCTCGAGAATCTGCAGAAATGCTCACCCCAGCACAATTTCACCAGAACCAATTCCTTATTCACCCCGGTGATCGCCACCGAGGACGCTTTCGACCATCTGGAGAAACTGTACAAGCTGATGGAGCAGATGCTCCAGCTACGGGAGCAAAACGCAAAATTGCACCGGAGGGTGCGAGACTTGGAGCATTTCAGGAAGATCCAAAATCTCGATAAGTACGTAGAAAGCGTAGCGGTGCCAGACGTGTCCGATATGGATACGGCTTTGGCGGAAAATCTCCTCGATACAATCCTTTCGGACAGCAAACGTGATATCAAAACAAAACCGGCGCATCAGTTTCGATTTCGGCAATCGATTTTAAGGAAGCAACGACACAACAGCGCTTCGACCTCGGTGGAAAAACAGCCGATAGATATGGAGAGGCTCCAAGATTCTTACAGGAGAACGTCGGCTCTAACAGGTTCCGATAAGAAGGTTTCGAAATGGACGAAAGTCAAAGCCGCATTTCGTTGGGAAAAGGCTTCGCAGACGGTGAGCGATGTAAAGTCGCAGGATAGCGGAATAGGTGGGATGCAACCTGTCAATTGCGAGGTCGCTAGGTATCTGAGGGTGCCATCCACTTCCGAAGATCCGGGTGTTAGTCCGTCGGACTCTGGCGCTTGCGAAATCTCCACTCCCGGAACGATATCTTCGGCCTCATCTACAGAAGACGTCTTCTGTCAGGGTAATCCGCCTAATACACGTTCGCATAGTATACGCTCTCGAAATAGAATAATTGCATTGACGTCACGGATAGGTTATTCGGTTTCGTTAGATATGATCTCGCTGATAGAGTGTGTGCACTTTTGCCCCTCTCACTGTAGTAGCGATAATCCGTGTACTAATAACACACGAAAATAGAAATTTCGTTCAATGACACGTATTAAACGAAAGAAATTGAAAACTATGTGTTCCGAATGATCGCCAGTTCCCATTCTATATTTACATTACAGCCGATGGTGTTGTAAAAATGCAACTATATATAACTTTTTTTAATCAGGTCGCCGTGGAATACGTGAAGACTCGACAGATGATGACCAATCTTTTACGCTTGAATACATTCCAAATCTAAAGGTATATTTTCAATATTTATATCATATCTTTGAAAGAAAAGATGTATAACGTTGCAGTCGCGTCTCATTATCTTAATATCTTAAACCAAAATAATGTTTGTAAGCATACATAAGTAAATTCCTAGTTTAACCTCTTTTTCAATTTACATTATGTCTTTGAAGGAAAAGGTGTTATTATGTTACAGCTGTCTCATTGTCTTAATATCTTATACCAAAATAACAATATTTTGTAAACATACATAAATAAATTCCTAATAGTTTAACTTTCTTTTTGTGCTAATTTTGGCAAGTGATTAGTTCTTATAAATATAAGAACTAATCGGTCAAGGAGAGTTTTAACACTTGTATTAGGGTTAAAATTGTAGGTAGCAACAATTGTTGTGGCAATTAACAAACATTACGTGAATTTAAATGTTTATTAGAGTTCTATCCAATAAGGCTTCTTCCTTATACAATTTCCGCTATAAATATTGCAACAAATGGGACATTTTTTCATTATTTTTCTGTTGAGAAATACGTACAGCATGCTTAGCCATTCCACAATTTATTTTAATACCCGTCACGTCAAACCATCAGGGTAACAGTACTTGGCTGTAGCCGGATAAGTTAGTGAAATCGGCCCTCCTATAGAGTTAGGTAATTATTTTTTTCTAAAAAGCAAAAGTATGAGAACAATGCCATTTTTTACTTAATTCTTTTTTTCTCTAATTTTTGTAACTATCGTAGTGGAATATTGGCTAGATGATAATAAAGCAGTTTCTTAAGTCTTGTAAAACCTTTCGATTAGTTTAATAAGTCTTTTTCAATTACTAAAAATAATTATAACAAGAAACATCCTTTATTGATATTTTTTTTTCCATGTATATACATAGAGAAAAAATAATAATATTTCTCAAAATGGTGTAGCAAACCAAACATCGTCGGAGAGGTGTTTAAATTACAATTCTAATGCACCAAACAATAATAAAAAAAAGATGTAGCTATTGCACTTGTAAACCGATGCATAAAATTAACAAGCCCCAAGTATAGGCTTGATGTTATAAAAACAATTAAATTAATATTGACCAACAATGAATACTCTAAATTTTTCATTAATCGTATAATAACCCAACAAGGTTCCAAAAAACTAATGATAATAAAGTCACAAAATTCAATGTAATCCTACATCAAAACATTATCTGAAAAAATTAATCAAATCATTAAACCTTATAAAATTCAACTTGCATACAAAAATCATAACACTCTTAAAACCTATATCACACAAATAAAAGCAAAAACATCATACTCAAAAAATTTTTATGTTATATATAAAATCCTGTGCAGTAATTGTAAAGATGTGTATGTTGGACAAACAAAACAATGTCTTAAAAATCATAAATTTTTTCTACTAATTTAACAGCTTTAAAAAAAACATGAAAATAACCACCGTCATATATTCAATTTTAACACTAAAATTCTTGTTAAAGAAAAAGACTATTATGCTAGAAATATTTTGGAAATGATTTATATAAAATAAGATGAAAATAGTATAAATGACCGTACTGACATTGCCTTTCTTTCAAAAATTATACGTCGGTACTAGTGATGTAACGAATATTCGCATTCGGATGTTTTTGAATATTCGCATTCGTATTCGCATTCGCAATAAATATGCGAATATTGCGAATAAAAAAGTTACCTGTTAAAATGGATTATTTAGAAAAAAAAAACTAATATTCAAATTCATTGAGATCCTAAAACAACCTTTGAACACAAATTTGCAGTTTACATTAGAATAACCACCAATAACCTCAAAATTAAACTTGAATTTACAAGAATAAGACGTAAGTCGAAGCGATTCGGTTATACTTGGCTAGTTTCGCTGCGGTGATGGAGAAATTTAATTCTCTGCGTGTGCGCATAAGCGCTTAATGCAAGTGTTCGTATAGTTGCAAATTGAAAGCTAATAAAGTTAAAAAGTTAATATTCGTATTCGCGTTCGCGTTCGCGAATGTCTAGTGTACATATTCGCATTCGCGAATGTTTAAAATCACGTATTCGTTACATCACTAGTCGGTACTATAATTTTTCAGTCAATCCTTGTATATCTGTATCGTTTAACATTTAAAATTTTTCTTTAGTACCTAGTTTAAAATAATTCTTAAAAAAAAAATTGCGTGTCTGTGGTATCTCCCAATTGAAATCAAATACTTGTAAACTTTTATATGTTATGTTGTTGTCCTATATACAATTTTATTTTATTTATACTTAAAATTTTAATATACTGTGACTTTTTTATTTTTCATTAGTAATTTGACATACCAACCCGAATAGTGTGAAAAACTTGAAAACGATTAATAATCAAGGTAATATATCACAATCGATTAATTTTCGCTATATAAAACCAATTGTTGTTTCTTGTTATAATTATTTTTAGTAATTGTAAAAGACTTATTAAAATAGTCGAAACGTTTTACAAGATTTAAGAAACTACTTTATTATCATGGCGAAGCCACATTTATGTTAAATGGATATGTTAACAGATATAATTGTCAATATTAAATAAATAGCTAATAGAAGCTCACATTCAACGACCCAAGAAGTGAATGTTTGGGCAGGAATGATCAATAATAACATTATTAGACCATCTTCTATTGATGGCACGTTAACAATGGAGAGATATTTAAATTTATTAACCCAAAACGTAGTTCCGACATTACAAGCCATTAGCCTAATATCAATCACCTGTGGTTGCAGCAAGATGGGGCTCCGTCACACTTTGGTTTCTAAACATTATTCAGATAATTTCTGACTTCTAGGTCCGAAATTATCTGAATAATGTTTTCCCGAACCAGTGGATTCAACGAAGAGGGGCAATAGGCCAGTTCTCCAGATAAAGTTTATAAGGAGCGGCCAAACAATTTAGTAGATCTCTGAATTAGAATAATGCGTGAAATTGTGCAATAGAAATGTCAGATGCTCTTCAGGGAGAGATTAGAAATGTACATTCAGAAAAATGGACATCATATTGAACATTAAATTAATTTCAATTTATATTCTATTGTTGTTTTTATTTAAAAACGTTGATTTGTTTTCATAGTTATGATTGTGTATTATTGTTACCATTTTTTTTATAAGAAACTACTAATTTTATTGAATTTTTTGTTATGTAATCCATTACAATTTTTTTTATAGATGTAACACCACGAAAACTCGATCAAAACACGGCAAAATATAATTAAACCAACTTTTATTCGAAGAAAATTTAGATTAGAACAGTATTTAAACAAATAATGACTTCTAAGATTCAATATTATATCCAAAGCTACTTTGAAAAACATAATTAGCCAAATCTATGCAGGGGCAGATTTCATTAGCTTATTAGCTATAACCTTTAGAAGTATTCCAAGGATCGTCAAAAAGTGAGGTTATAGATGACATGAATCAAAAAAAAAATTAAAAAGTTACTATTGGTGCCATAATAAATTTATATACATAAATATATGTATTAATAAAATTTACTTGTTTCAATTACTAATAAATAAAAACAAGAATCAGATTAGTTTTATAATGTAATGCATTTATTTAGTTTTGGGATATTGGGGATTGACGTTTCGGGATTAAATAATATGTAGCTCTTTTTCAGAGCTAACACATCAATAAGCATTAAGAACAAACAATTAACAAAGAAGATTGAATTACATTTACTTCTAATGTTTTGGAAAAGTAATTACATGAAGGATCATAATATTACATAAAACGAAAAGCCTGGTTTAGGGATTGTGTGCCTATTCAAGCAGTGTTTTTAACGTGACTTAATTATTAATTAGCGTAAATTAACGCAAGTATAGTGGCTTAAAGTCGTCCTACAATTATTGTTATCCTTTATAGATACATATTGGAGTTTCAAATCGACAATTTAGCAAATATCTTCACGTTAATAATGAGATTTCCATCTTAAATTCTCATTCATTTATTCTTCCACATATTTATATTTATTTACTAATGTGACCAACTTGCTTTTTTCCTGCAATTATTATAGTACTGTATAGTGGTTTAGTGAATTTTTTCTAATTTGATGTTACAATAAAAGTATAAACTTACTCTACGGAGTGCATTTATGAGTTATAAACGCAATAGTGCGCTAATAAGGTTTAATAAAGACTTCAACCGAAATATTTTAAGTTAAAAAAGAGCAAATTATAAAAAAATACCATAAAAATCTCGTTTTATAAAGCTGTTACTATTTTTTAGAATTGTTCTTAATAATTTGCGTTAAAAATTAAATGAAGTATGCTGACGAAATAATGAATAATAAAAGTGGTACCAATAAATGGAATTTACGCAAAAAGAATCCAACCAATTATTATACGAGATAATCAAACAATTTATACACTTCTCTGGATTTGGAATTAAAAAAATTATTGTATGGTGCAAAATTCCAAATCCACAGACACGTATAAACTGTTTGATTATCTCGCACAATAATTGTTATAAATATCTTTCTAATTGGTTGGATTCTTCCATTTACTGGTACCGCTCTTATTATTAATTATTTCGTCATACTTCATTTAATTTTTACTTTAAAAATGCAATGTTCAAGGATTGAATTTTAATTTACCGGAAGGCGAAAATTTGGCGTCCAGATATATAAACATGTCAGGCTAATTAGGTCACATATTAGTTATCGATCAAGTCTACAAGCTAAAATTAGAGGAATTCTGTCGAAATTCCTTACTTACGTATGCAAAAATAAGTACAGCAACGAGCTTCTGAAACGAGATCTATGTAAGCAAACGTGGATTTTATTGACACAATGTAGAAAAGTAAAGCATATCTGTGTTTGGGAGAATACATAAATGGTGCACTATAATTTTGCAGATATACACCCGTCCATTCATGGACTATATTTAGCTATTCCTTCGTTGCCATAGCATTATAATTACACCTGTTAAATCGGGACGAGAAGTAAAAGAACTCTCGTCTTGTCTAGGTTCGTTGCTTATCAAGACGAGTCGAGATTTCTCGCTAATCTCCATTCGTTTCAATACACATATCAAACCTTAAATCTTGTTTCTTCTTGTTTACGTATGACTATGAGTTTAATACATCATAATCTGCTTTCAATATTTTTTATTCATATTTAAAGAAAAAAGTAATGAATTGAACATTTTCGAAAGGAAATGCTTTGAAATTTATATTAAAACAACCGATAGGTATATGACTTTAAAAATTATATAGAGCATTTCAATTGAAAGGAGCCACCTTAAAACCTGTCAATTGTTATGTCAAGGGGATGGTGCAGTAGCTCCCATCCTTAAAATCTGAATTGGGAAGATCGGTCTTATGACTACTATGAGATATTCGTTGGAATTCAATTTTTTGGTGTAATTCTTGTAAGGAAGCTGAACACGTGGCATACACCTTAGACATAAGATCCCCCAGAGAAAAAACAAGTAATGTGAGATCTGGCGATCTGGCAGATCATCCTATATAGTCCCTTCGAACAATACAACGACCACGAAAATGACTACTTAGAAATGGTCGTATTCCGGCAGTATAACTTCATTCTCCAATAATCTAGATCTTGCTCCACTTTTTCTGTGATCAAAGGATTTGTTTTATCGTCCAGCAAATACATTTGACCATTTAAAGTCCCGTCAATGAATAATGGTCCTATGAGATGGTCGCCAACAATACCAACCCATACATTAAATTTCTATCGCCCCCTGTATGTGTTTCCAGCGTCAAATGGGGGTTGGTGTCACTCCAAAATCGAAAAATATGATTCGTTCGAAGAACAGATATACAGTAAGTTTCGATTATTGTTGAGGCACTCGGTCATTAGTTCACAAAATTCCAACCTGCCTGTCAATATCATCCTCATTCAATTCGTGTAAAAGTATAATTTCAAAGGCATTAAATTGGAACTTCTATTCTACTCAACTAAAAACTAAAATTAAACTCCACTAAAAAACAATCCACTAAACAATGCAAACGTAAACACTGGTACCGTACAAAATAAGTGCCTAAAACTGAAAACAGAAGCAAAAAATGAGAAAAACATTAGAAATCATAAGCGTTAGGTGGTAGTACTGGTTGTACAATGTTAGGACAAAGGTCGACGGTTAAAGATGTATACTGGGAAAAGCAGCCAAGGATTAACGAAAAGCGATTCCTTTTTTTTGCATGAATTCTAAGCTTTCGCTGTATATTTTCACCTTCATCAGAGAAACAAGATTCTATAAGAAAATATTTCATCTAAGGAGCTAATGCATTAATTAATACTATAAAAAGTTACATAAGAAAAATGGAAACGACGAACACTTAATTAGTGTAATACACATAGTTTTAAAAGTAATTCAAATCCACAACAGGAATGTAAAACCACTTACGGTGATAAGGTTAACAAGACAAAACTGTCAAACAGTAAGCCCGCGAAATAAGAAGGGGGTAGCGCCAGCTTATGAAAAATATAAAATACAACTTTAAGACTAGAAAATACCCTAGAGTGTTGTAAACTAGTTTAAAATGATGATCTAATTAAATACATACTAGAATGTACAGTCACCGACATTAATATTTAGCACCATCAAAGGGTCGAGTCATTCGTTGGAGTGCTAAATAATAATATCGGCGACTGTATACTAATATAAAATTTTAAATAGGAAATGAAAACAATCTAGTGAACTGAAACAATTGAATGTAAATCCATTTCAATCTGCATCAAGAAATAACAGGTAAATGTATATGCTGCTCAAATTATTAATATCTGTTCTGAAATTAATAGACAAAGGATCTTTTTTAACGTAATACATTTCAAGGAAAAGACGTTGTTGTAAATATCTTTCCCTACATAATATAGTCAAATTGTCAAAATCAAATTTATGTGTATTATTAACAACATGATCTGATTAAGCTGTTTCGGTATTAAGGTGTTGTCTAATTCTCTTTTTTAAATACTGAGATGTCTGGCCAATTTAAGTGGCATCACAATTCTGACATGGGATTCGATAAATGACATTCGATTGAAATTCTAATTCTAACGGAGTTGGAGATTTACATTTAGAGAAGAGACAACTTAAGGTTCTATCATTGTAGGGAGCAATCTTAATAGGAAATTTCTTGATTAATCTGGATAATTTGGGAATAAGTTCATTGATGAAGAGAAAGCGACAGTATCTTTGAACCATATCATCATCCGGTTCAATGATGGACTCTACGATGGGCTTGTTTAAAGTGCACTGTAAGGTGTTCACTGTTGTTAAACCCTGAGGAATTGTAAACAATATTCTTCACCAATTTAGGTGGATAACCATTATTGACAAAAATATTGCATAAGCGAAAAAGGTTTTTTTGGTGGAATGATTTATCTGAAAGTTTCAGTATTCTACTTTTCATAGATAAGACAAGATTTATTTTGGAGGAAATAGTATAACACGTGAAGAAATTCATATACTTACCAGAGAAGGTCGGTTTGGTATACCAATCTAACTTAATGTTTTAACGATCATCTCTGATCACCAACGTGTCAAGAAAAGAAATGGAGTTGTTAGTTTTCTCATATCAAGTAGAGTTAAGGTGTGTTCCAACGGTACCGATGTAATAATGTTGTCAACGTAGTTCCATAAGGATGGTAAATTAAATGGGAGTTTCGAGATACTGATAGTAAGTAATTCATCCATTACTATACAGGCTAATATTGGACTCAAGGGGCTTCCCATTGCAGTTCCGAATACTTGTTTAAAATATTTATTATTGAATGTAAATGTAGACGAGTCAAATAAGAATTTTATGATGTCACAAAATTCAGAACAATTTAAAGTGGTATCCCAATCCCGATTTATTATTTGTAATGTAAGATCCAAAGGAATATATAGAAATCATAAGTGAATGTAACAAAAACAAGTAGGAGTTACCTTGGTTACCAAAAAAATTGCGAAATGTCAGGAGACCACATACGGAGAGCATTTGAAGCCATTTCATTCTAATCCTGTTTTGTTACATAAGTTGCAAATTCTGCCCTTTTTGCTAACTGATTAAAAAATGACTTTTTAATACAAGTTGCTGTAAAAAGAAATTAAATGACCTTTTGAATGAGTGGTCACAAAACCCATCTTCCCTATTCAAAGTTTAAGGAATGATTTTAAATCGTCAGGCCCGTCCTTAAAAGTTGTTCCTTTTGCTGTGATGTCAATTGTCACATAAATCACAATAGGTAAAAAGTTATTTGAGGTGTTTGTTTCAGTTGAAATGCCTTGTAAATATTTATGTAACTCTTCCTGATTGATGTACAATGTAAAAACAACATTACAATCGAGTAAATGTCAATTTATTTCTAACATACGGAATATAAATTAAAACTAAAAAACATATTTAAATGTATGAAATTTAAAACCATTTTGGTAGCTGTTAATTTTGTTATAATACTATACCGTATTTACATTAAAACGCATTAAAATTGTTATAAATTTATTTAGAAATACGGCAAGCTGTTTTAAATGTTTGTTTGATATAGCTGTGTTCGCGGAGGAATCACAAACTAGTCAGATGCGATTCGATTGGCTCAAAGGAATCCGAAACTGTTTTCTGACTGATTTCACAGTATATGATTGGCTATGACTAGTTTGTGATTCCTCGGCGAATATAACTTATATAACTATGCAAATTAGAAATGAAATAAAATTTTACATGCCATATACGATCTATTAGTACACGGAAAAACCAATTTGTTCAGGACAACAAAATAATTTTAACCAAATTTTATCATGAAAAATTAGTTAATCCAATTATTTCAAATAAATAAAAGGTTAAATGAATAAATAATTTGGTTGAATTAATCAAATATTGTTTGACCATATTTAACTCTATATTTAGTTAGTTTAAACAAAATTTGGTGTTATTTGGTGGTTTTTCAGTGTAGAAAGACACTTATTCTTTATGTTTTAATATTTTTATTATCCATTGTTTGACATATTTGTATTATATTGAATTATATAAATGAAATAATGAATAAACGTAAAGTAAAATGTTTTATTGACAGGTGTATAAGTTTCTTTAAATAAGCGAATTATCAAAATCATAGGTACTTATACGTGTAAACTTTAAAAATTTAATAACTTAATTTTTTGCTGAAGTGGCAGAATTTTAAAAGTTTTAATACTATTTTATACCTTTCGTTGTTAAATTAATCTGTATATTGTGTACTGTGATCTAGAAACCAACACATGAGTATTTCACACACAAGTTTTTATCATTTATACAACACATCTAGCGTTTAGTTTTTGACGAACTAAAGTTTTACGCTGTATCTTTCTTTTATAAAAAAAATCTTATTTTGGATTTCACTATATTTTTATGAGGATTTCAAATTGTATGCACAGTAATACACACTCCACACAATATTTACCATTTTAATTGCCGGCGTAAAATATACCCTTAAATTTGTCAAAAATGTTTCTTGAACTCTTGTAATTAGGAGCATTCTATTATTCACAATAAGTAATTACCAACAACTTTTACAGAAAATTTAGATTTGGTAAAAGCAAAGCATATAATAAATAAACATACATACAACAAAATTTATAAAGTAAATATTGAAAGTTTGAAGAACAGTTTTGTATTCCTTTTTTATTACTTCATTTACTTTATTTGTAATGGTGATATTATACAGGTTACCTGACTTTTCAATTCTTGTAATTCCTTCTCTGACGGACACCATCGCATTATTATTATAATTTTTTATCATCAATATCATAATTATCATGACCTGTAGCATATGTGTTATATATTTCATGCCTTAGAATTTTCATACTCATAAAATACCAGGAATCTTATACCCCTTTACGACATAACTAGAGTGGTCAACTTTTATTTGCGCGCCAGGTGGGTATTAGGTTTCATGTATGTGACATTAAGGTTTAACGCAAGTATATACAGTACAGTGTCGGGAAACAGCAAAATTATTTATTTATTAAACTATAAATATTATATATAAGCTCCTTACCGCATTTACGTAGCAGAAATGGTATAGGATTGCTGAAAAGTTTGTAGCATTGAGTGTTTCAAGATTTTCCTCAGTAAAACGCTTTCGTTGTAATGATAAAACATACTTATATTTTGAAAAATGCTGTTCAGCATCTGCTGATGTAACACACGCCTAATTATTAAAGTAAACTTTATAGGTGGACAACGGATCAGATGCACCACCATAAGTGTGTAGTCCGATTTTTGCCAGCACAATAACTGTTTATCGCACATTATACAAACTAATTTGGCACCACCATAATGTAAATCCTGGAATTCACCGATATACTTTTCTACATTATGAAACAATGGTCGTTTTCTGGGATTTTCTACGCCCGATATTGTATTATATTTACAATGCGTAAAACGTTAACGGAGAATTGTACTATCTCGCACCAAGACTCGACTAACACTGATACTAGATACTAGTAAAGATGGTACAAAATACTTATAGCAGTTGTTTAGTAACATGTATGCATATAGAACAGCTTAGAACAGGCACACGATTTAATATATACCTGTTATCTCATACTTCTTCCGTTCTAATGGCCAAGTACAACAAAACTTCTTTGTAAACGAGTATAAGTACGCGTACGCATACTGATATTTTACCAGTAAAATACTACGTTAGTTGTTTAGCAATTGTCTGGTAACAGATGCCTATGTAAAGATACTGATACTGATTTAGACAGATGCGCACTCTCGGTGCGTATTAACACATATCATATTAATTCTAAACACCCATATCGCGACTCGAAGTCCAGTAACAGGTATTAATAATAGGTATGGCTTGAGAACAAGAACAATTCTTACCTGTTATCGTCAAATACTGATATTTACCATCTCTAGATACTAGACAGAATCGGAGTGATTTTACTGCATTGAAGATATACTATGGCTAAACGCACTTGACTCTAAACTAAAATAGGACAATGCTATTTCCTATGCAAAGCAAAAGTAAAACTATTTGTTGTCTATACCACGATCACCTCAAACGTTGTCATTATAGAATTTCATAGCCCTTCCTAGCAATACGGAAGGGGGATGTCGTAAACTTAGATATATAGAATACCAAAATTGGTCAACTGTAAATTTATAACTTGGTAAACAACCACGGTCCCTTAGACACCTACGGTGTGGCGCGTAAGGATAATTATGTATCTGTAAATTCATTCAATAACAAAGTTATTGAAATAGAATAGTATTTTCAGTTACCAGATAAATGATTAAAGATAAAAGATAAATTTTATAAATATAAATGTTTGACATGAAATTTGTAACACTTGTTGACAATAATGCAGGTAAATTTGTAATTACGTTTCTAAGAAAAAATTCTAACCAATGAACGTATAAACCAATCTGTATAAAATTACTCTTGCAAATGAAAAGAACAATAAGAGAGGAATGAAATACCTATGAGGACATATACATAACAGATGAAACGAAATAAGAAATAATTTATATAATAGCTTGGTGGGTTCAATGCAAAGACGTTTAATAGATGTTATAACTATACCACACAAAATATTAAATTATTAGCTAAAAATAATATATCTGAAAATAGATTACTTCTATCTTTTTTCAGAGATATTGTGCGTTTTGTTAATTTTTTTTTATTTATTTGTTATTCTATAGCAGGGTAGTATTTTTTTATTGTTTTGAATTATTTTGTTATACGAATGAAATCGAAATAAAAACATAGCATCAAGACACTCCAAACTAGGATTTATTTATTTTTATTTTGTTTCCATAATATTATGGTGCATAGAAAGCGTCTTTTTAAAAGTAGCTTAAATATTAAACAATTACATTTAAAAAAGTATGGTATAAAACTTTACTTCTTTAAATAAACGACAGATGTATCGCAGAAATCATAAAAACTTAAGAGAAAATAATGCAACAGTAATGTCCTGTCAACACACAAGAAATGGTCATAATTTAGTTGATGTTGCTACTGCCTACTAGTATATCTACCAATAAAACTGATTCTATTCTAACCATTCATTATTTTAATGCGTCTTAATATAACTACTATACTTTAGTTTTTAATAAAATTATGTATTAGGTGCCAAAACGTTTTAAACGTCATACATTCAGAGTTTGTTAAGTTTTCATTACACGTTTGCTTACAGGGGTCTCATTCTAGATGATCGTAGCTGTGTATGCGAACTTCGCGCTTTATAAGATGCTTTTTCTGCCAATGTTCTTTCTAATTCTCACTATAAGGAGGAGTGACTAATTCTTACTCTGACACATTGTCTGCAATATACAATATTTTGTGCCTATAATGTCAGCACTTGCAATAATGGCTATTGCCCTGATCTTTAAGACAAAACTCTCTGCCGACAAAGAGCGTCCATTGAGCAGGACGTCTAAGATAATAGATATCTAAGCAATAGATATGTTAATTATGTTGCTAGATTCCATAATTACTCCTGTATATCTACAAATAATTGAGAATGATCACAATAACACAATAAAAATGTTGGCTTCCCGAAATAAATATCATATACAGCTTGTCCATATGAAAGCTATAAATGGTAACTTCTTTGCGTACCAGAGCATGTACGTACACCGGTGTGGTGTTTGAGTTAATTGCAAACTGAATGCAATACTTATGGTGTGTTTTTATTTGAAAATACATAAATGCTTTCCTGCAGACGTACATACATATATTGATTCTAATTTATTTTTTAAATACCGCATTAATTAAGGTGTTGTACGCATTACGTAACACACATTAGCATTTTCCTAATATTTACTTATAAGCTATAAAGCCAGTAATTAATTTAAAAAAGGATTTACAGCGAATATGATTTTTTTTTTTTACTTTAGAGAATCTCATAAATATTATTTTTAACTAATCGGAAATGATTTTCAATTTTCGCAACATAAACAAATCGTAAATTTGAAAAAAAATGTAGTTATGCCTTGCATTATAATCGTTACGGCTATTTTCAGAATAAGTATACATACATTATTGCTACACATTTTCCTCCTAAAATTTCAGAGTAATAAAATCTCGTCCAATTTAATCCTATTATTTTATGAGACTATACGTAAATTTTGGATTTGTGTCTAAATTATTTTATCTTTTTATATTAGCATAATGTAACTAATAGTAATAGATAATACTGCGAAAGAAAAGCGTTTCGAGAAATCCGTCTAAATGTTTTCTTTTATTTTGTTACGTCTGCATGTCTGTTTTGATGAATTTCCAATCCTGTAGACACTCTATAAATATTTATTTAAGTATTTGTATAAATACATGTGATTAACGTAAATATTATTTTGGAATATAGTTTGTTTACGCCATAGGAACATGCAATGTATGTTTAATACCAAGGCTGTATGACTGTAAAATTTTCAATATACTTTTAACAATATTACAATAAGAATCTTTCCTCAACATATATTATAATTACAGTTCAGTTGCTAGAAAATTAGGTACCTATAGTCGTTCTATTGCATTTCTAATGAAAAAAACATCGAAGAGCAAATTGACGTGTTGATGTAACTTTAGCATAGGGGTAAGATTCTATTACAGTTAAATCAGCTTGAAACTCTTAATTAATATTTGGAGCAACTATCAAATCTCGAATGGGGTTGTTTTGTATTCAGTTTTAATAAGTGCACAGAAGTACCACCACCCATATTAATGCACCTATTTATGCGCACTTGGAACGATTGAATAAAATTGAGAATTGTGTCCCCTGTAATCCTCCGATATCCGGTAGTGATTTGCTCAAATATGTTCTCACACGTTGTTGACACTGTATTACAAACTTCACCCTTCGAGTAACCCAACCATCAAACAAGAGCCAGGGGAGGTAAAATCTAGCAATCGTGAATCGTGCAGGCCAAGACAGTGGACCACTTCTTTCGATCCACCGATGCACGGTTTAAGAACTAATAGACGCGATCGAAACCTTAAATAGTTGAGCAAACGAAGTGAAAATTTAACCGCAGGGGCTTCAAGTCATGTAGACCCGAAAAAAGTAATGATACAGCTGGAAAATGTGTGTACTGCTTAGGAGCAGGTCCAACTACAGAAGTGGTATAAAAGTACTTTCTCTCAGTCAAATACGTATTTTTCTTATTTTTAAAATTTTAGTAATACCTTTTATAATAGTATCAATAATAATAATATAGTAATAGTAGTAATAATATAATTATATATATATAAAAGCAGCCAAGGATTGATGAAAAAGCGATTCCTTTTTCACATTAATTTTTTGCTTTCGCTGTATATTTTCTGCTGGCCAATGTAAGCGGCATCACAATTTTGACATGGGATTCTATGAATGACATTCGATTGTAATTCTAACGGAGTTGGAGATTTACACTTAAAAAGAGACAATTTAAGGTTCTATCATTGTAGAGAGCAATCTTAATAAGAATTCCCTTGAAAATTTTGAATATTTTGGGAGTAAATTCATTGATGAAGGAAAAATGATAGTATCTTTGAACCATATCATCATCCGGTTCAATGGGCTCGGTGGGCTTGTTTAAATTGCTCACTGTAAGGTGTTCACTGTTGTTAAAGCCGACTAATGAGGAATTGTAAACAATATTCTCCACCAATTTAGGTGGATAACCATTATTACCAAAATTTTATATAAGCGCAAAAGGTTTTTATGATGGAATGATTTATCTGAAAGTTTTAATATTCTACTTTTAATATAATAGTATAACACGTGAAGAAACTCATATGCCTACCAGAGAAGGTCGGTTTGGTGTACCAGTTCAATTTAATGTTTTGACGATCATCTTCGATCACCAACGTGTTAAAAAAGGGAATGGAATTGTTAGTCTCCTCCTCTGTATCAAAAATCTGTATGTCAGATTCAAAAATGTTTATTTTGTCTTTGTATAGACTTCAATGCTTTCTTTGAGACACTTGAGTCTATGTTTGTGGAATTGCTACCATCGAATCCAGCTATCTTTGTGTGTGGCGACTTTCATATTGACACTACACTGCTTTCGAATGCATTGCTTAGATTATCTGATTTAGTGACATGTTTAACACGTTTAATACATGATTTTACCAGAGTGATAAGCCATTCTAACGCGGTCTTTAACAATGTACCTTCTAATGTAAATCTTGACATTGTTGTGCATCAGTGTAGTAAACAACAATTTAACTACAGGCGTTGTTTAGTGCTGAAAATATTGAGCGATTCATGAAATTCATGAAAAAGTAATGTTGCATTTATACGATTATTTTCAACGTTTTTCATTATCTTCACGATGTCTTTTTGGTTTGGCTACCTAAAAACGAAATTTATAAATGATGCTGTATATCATGCTGTACAAAATATTTATAATAAGCTGAATAATAAATTTGAGTCGCGCCTTAATATTCGATCTACTTAAACATTTGGCTCACGGATCACAAAATCTTATTAAAAAAACTTGAACAGTACGGAATTATAGGGTCGCGGTCGTACTTGGGATGAATCGAATCATACCTGAAGGATCGTTCCTGGAGTATGGCTGTCAGTCAGAACAATAGAACGGTGTTTTCGCAAAAAAAAAAAAATAAGTAATACCGGTGTACCACAAGGGTCAGTGCTAGGTCCTCTATTATTTTTAATATTTGTAAATGATAATGATGATAATTCAATGATCATAATTTCAGTAACAATTTGCTGCTGGTGCGTTCCAGTATATAATTGAGGTAATTTGCATCGTAGTCGCGGGTAATTAAATATACAAATCTATCGTCTGGTAATTGTATGGTTTCAAAATAAGTTTTCTCGGTTTCGATACTACTTCAAAGGGGTGGAGACTCAATGTAGTTCATATCAAATAAATGAATTGGTGATTCATGCCGACGAGAGGGTTGTTAAAAAAAAAACCTTCTTTAAAAACTGTTTTATTTTTCGTCAAGTCGTATCAATTAAATCATATTTCTATAATATATCCAACATCGAAGGGAATTTCCTTTGTGAATTGATGTATCTATCGTCGGCCTAAAAATATTTGGAAGAAACATCAAGATTTTAAAATATTAGAAAAAAAATTGTTGTATTAACATATCTTTGGTACCTTTATTTTGTGGAATTATACAGGACTCTGCTGTCTTGAATACATTGATACACTTTGGGATGCTTTGAAGGGGATTTTTCCCAGGATTTCCTGATATCGGCTTGTTCTCCTGATGTGGATCCTCTCTGCAACATATTTGGTTTGTCACTGCGAGGAAACTCCATTCTGAAGTGTTTTTAGGTGTATGCAAGCTGATGCTGGAAGTATTTTGTTCGATTAAGGTTTAAATTTTTGTGTAAATAAGTATTTAACATTTCGAAAAGTTTGAGGTAACTTTTCATGTTTATAAATGATAGTTGAAATTGAAATTTTAATATATATAAGTTGGTAGACGTAGTTGGCGGTTTCTCTTTATGATAGCGGGATATTTTAAAGTTATTTTGAGAATTTAAAATCCAAAATATACTGGATAGTAGATAATATTTGAATTGAACATTCCAAATAAGTATACTCACCTTTGGGCAAGATTTCTTATGCTCTTTAAAATGTTTTAATATATTATTAAGCAATAAATTGTGTATGTTTTGATATTCATACTGTCTTCATTAATATAAACGCATTTAATACATTGAATGTTTAAAATTAAACTATAAGCTCAATATTTAACAAAGTAAATGTCTAATAATATACAAGTTAGTGATTTAGGAGTCACAAGACATGTAACTTCCTGGACAACATACCCACAACTGATAAAAAATATATAAATATAACTAGTCATTGGTTAGAAAAAGGGGAGATTGATAGTGCGCATGATCTGCAGTGGCGAATTCTAGATATGTTAGGTATATTAATATGTTCATAGCCATCTAGTGAAGAGGGATTATATCTTTTGAATATCATTAAACCTAGAATAGTAGGTATCTGTAAAGAAAAGGCAGATTTAAGTATAACATTTTATTCATTTAAAAAAACACATTAGCCGGGCAATCCTTTACAAAAATCACAATAGTATATGTGTAAGCGACTGCGATTTGGCAACTTTCTATATATTATAGATATAATACGGAGAAAATATGTGTTTATTCTTACATCGATTGTGTTATGATTTACCACAACTGAGGGTAATTATTGTGATAGCGATAAAGACCTGTTGTAAATACCATGAAATTGTAGGAAACCTTCAATGCTCTGACTACTCCAACTATGTTGTAAATACGGCAGCAAAAAACACAACGTGGTCTGTTGTAGGTATCACCATTCTAGCAAGATTAATGAAAGCGGAATAACACTAGGAACGGACCCGAGTTTCTGCCTACCAGGCCTCATCAGGGCTCCTCCGAGTGTATAAACTAGTGCTGCGGAAATCGCCAGATATCAAAAACCGGTTAACCGATTTTTCCTAAAACTACTAAATCTATTTTGAAACGGTTACAATTTCTTTCATTGTGCGATATTTAATATTCATATATTTGTTACGCAATTTTGAGAGGTATAACTGTAAAGTCGCAAATTATTTAATGGACATTTCGTTGTTTTCAGAGGTAATAACTATTAATGTCTGCATTTTTAAAATAGGTATGTACTTTTAACACGAAAGTATATTGTTAATACGCAATAAATGCCTGTTTTATCTTGACACACATCAAATGTTGTTAATATTATTCTTTTAACAGTGATATTCTTCACGATTATATCCAAAAACGGCATAATATTCATTAAATAAACGGACGACTTTACCTTGTATTTGAATTTTAAATATCGCTGTATGTGGCAATGAAAAAAAATTAACAGTTTCCAAACAAAATTTTAAGAACTCGATTTTAAAAACCGGTTTTGAAAACCGATTTTAAAAACCGGTTACGGTATTTTTTTTGAAGACGAATTGTCACATCCAAAACTGCCTTCATATAAAACCAGTTTCGATTAGCAGCACTAATATAAACCCACTTTCATCGCTAATCACATTTCAAGCTTTACGTACAATCACCTACTAAATGAAAAAGAGTTCAGTTTGGGCGCCCCCCAGGGAGCCATGTGTCAGAGTCTTACCTGCAAGCGACTGTAGCATAAAGCTAGCAATGTAGTCATTGAACTAGCTTAGATAGCTCACGGACTATCCGAGCTGAGAGATTAGCAACGAAAGTGGGTTTATACACTCGGAAGAGCGCTGATGATGCCTAGGTAGGCAGAAACTCGGGTCCGTTCCTACTTTTATTCCCCTTTCATTACTCTTGGTAGTATGGTATTCCTACAATAGATCATGAGTCCCGCCTGGTGACATATTCTATCGGTTCATCGTATTTAGGCATTTTTCTTTGAACATAATAAGCGTTAAAACTAATTTAAGCTAATCTGTGCAGAAGGCTGTCGTATTTTCTAATAAAATTAGAGCATTCTAATCATTATGGCACAGTAACCATAATATAACAATACAATAATTAAATTGCCATCGGCAACAATGTTATGAATAATTATCACATGGTATTCACCCAGTTTTTCTATAAATCAATCCTTTTAAACATATTCAAATGCACGTGTTTTTTTCAATAACTGAAACAGTTCAAAGAATTTTAAAACGTATTTTATAAGTCAAAAAAAAAACAAACCCTCCTCTTGTAAAGATTGCAAGTTTTTTTTACAGTGAGAAAATAAGAAATTAATGTATTTCTGCTTTTAACTGTAATAATTAGGAGTAATTTTTCCCAAGAATTTTTTTCTCCTTACGCAGGATTCGAACCTACATCCTCCCGTTTGCCGGACGGGCGCTTTACCAATTAAGCTAGTAGAGGACGAGGTTCGAGCGTTTTAATCGAACATATGGGAAAAATTACTCCTAATTATTAAAGTTAAAAGCAGAAATACATTAATTTGTTAAACCCTCGTTTTGTTTGAACTATTCCATCAAAGGCTCGAGCAATTTATAAACACAGAATCATTACACCTTTTAGAATGCTTACCTCCGTTATGTTTATTGAGAAAGCATATTAAACATGTCAGATGCTTATCAAATTCTTTCTCTAGATACCATTTTGTCTTTACCATTTTTTACTTCAATTTACAGCCGCAATAAATTATAAATTGTAATAATCATAATTATTTTCTATTTCTGTTGGATCAAAATTACTGTATGTTAAGATGCCAGTTTATACTGAGACAAGTTCTCTCCACAAATTGGAAATTCACCAATAAGTTGTTACTGCAAAGCAATAGAGATTATTTTTTCGTCATAGTTCTACTAATCACCAAAGTAATTATAAAAGTACTTTTGTAATTATTTTTTCTCTGTCAAACCCCTGCCTAAACCGTAAGTTTACCAGCACAATATATGTATATTGAGATGTGAAACTAAGAAAAAGAATGTTTCATAATATGTAACTTAGCACCTTTTCTTTGGTACTCTATACTAAACGTTTATAAAAATATTTAACGAAACAAAATAGAAAAGAGACACTAACATCAAATTAATTATTTTCTTAGATCATTTTTTTTTTATTTTAACTTATTTGCCATAAAAACCTAAATGCATTGTTATTGTCAGGACGAACCTATAAATTTACAAAAGTCACCTAGCGGTAAGAGTTCCAGGACAACATGGGCCAAGATGAAAGACATCATACATACGCGAAACAGCGTCAAGAAACGGAATCGCCTGAGCGGAAAAAGCGACGACTTCAAGCCGGAAGAGTTGACGGTTAGCGACGAAGAGGTATTCGAGAGCAAAAGTCCAACGCCGTTCACGAAAGAACAGCAGCGCCGAAGAGACCTTACCGCAAATCTCGTCGACCGTGATTGACAGGTATCAGCAAGCGGGTCTAGAGGATCACGTATGTATAGGTAAAGTCGCCAAACATTAGACGCTAACGTTGCCTTACCGTATTTAAGAACTTTAGAGATGGTTCAAAATGGGAGAGAATAAAGAGAGCTTTTCTGTCAACGCCTAGCACCAGTAGGGTTGACAGTTGGGGTGTGTCGCGTAGTTTATCAGAAGGCCATTGTCTCAGGGAAGGTATGAACGGTTTGAAGAGTGGTTTTCTTTGATTGCTCTTTTTTGACCTTTTTTTTAGATCTAAAATACTTATCTTCGATTGGCCAACATTAAACGAACACCCACGGAATTAATCTTTTCTATTTGCCTACAAGCTCAAGTACTTTTATGACTGTCTATGAGTTTCTCTGTACTTAAAAGTGTTTTCTTGGAACGGCTTTAGGCTCTGTTTATTTAAGCGTCACCCGTATCGAACCTATTATTTTCTGTATGATCCGAAACCTAAAATGCATCCGTTGGATAACATTTGTTTTCATTCCTACACGAAATTTGCCCAAAGAATGTTAATTTTGCGTAAAAGTAAAAGACTTTTATTTTAGGTAATATCGAAAATTGTTACGATAAAATAGTTGATTAAGAGTTGAAAATTATGTACTTACAGCGCTTGAATTTTTTCCCGATGTATAGTATGAAGATCACGAAAACAAGAAGAGATAGAGAGACGATCAAAAGAGTTGCACCTTTGCGAGCCCAATTAAAAATGTACAGCCAACCAGATAACCCGAAAAAGCTTTTGTTACTTGATTCGACGCCTATGCCTATAGCTTTTGAATTGTTGATTTTGAGGAGAAGGCGTAACCCACCTGTATAAGAAAAGCGTTCTTTTCAACGATATAACACATATGATGTATCATTTTTACTAGATTAGCTGAAGATGGTCTAATTTTGGACCGAAACATGTAAATGTATCATACATCTAAAGATTGGAAAGAATTTTTAATTTGCAATAAATCCATATGACCCATCATGGAGTCACAATGAAATGATAGTTAGTTATGATGTATTTAGAAAAAATAACTTCGTCTTTGTCGCACTTCCGGTTACATCGAAAGTCATAACCAACTTTCATATTATAGATAGAAACCTATATTTTTTAGTGCATTTTAAGGTTCTACTAGGCATTTTAAAGCTAATTTTGTAAAACATCTACTTACCCATCGGTTACCGTTTCAGAGTTATTTTGGTTTCTGTGAAAAAAGCTCAAAAAAATATGATGTGGCAAGTTTTTATGTTGACTGTGTGAGTCCTCTACTATTTAACCTAGGGATAAAAAGGACACAAAATTATTATTTATTACTAGAAACTAAATGTATTTTGAAAGCTAGCCTCGCGCATGTAGCGATGGTTTTGCGGTGCCCAGTAGTGTCAGTTGCTTTTATTAACATCGCTCAAAATTTTTTTTTGTAAAAAAGATTTTCCTGGAGCCATATTATAATATTCGCTCGCAAAAAGCAAGACGGTGAGCTTCATCGCCAGGATGAAACGGTTGCGCAATGTTAAATGCGCATGCATGCATTTTATGTTTTGAATGGGCTGTAATGATTAATATGATGCCTATTTCTTCAGCAGCACCACACATGGAACAGTGAGGCTAGGGTATTTTTTCTTACTATATATTTTTTTTATCGCCTACTATTGATTAAATATATACTGTTATGGTATATGAGTAAGACAAATCATTAACCATAGTAGATGTAATTATTATTTTATGTACACACCCGTTTGTAAGTCCAACATAATTTGGGTAATTCGCATAGTAGTCGTGGAAATTGAATATATAAATTCATCGTCTAGCAACTGTACGATATTCTGGTATCCTAAGATTCGATTTAATTCAAAGGCGTAGAGACAATGTAATTCGTATGAAATAAATGAGCTGAGTCCATAGGGACGAGGGGGTTTGTTGATAAAAAAAATCTTCTTTGGAAACTGTTTTATTTTTCGTGTACTCAAATGAATTAAGTCATATTTCTGTGATATATTCAACATAGAAGGAATTTGTGAATTAATGTATCTAACATCGGCCTAAAAATATATGGAATAAATGTCAAGATTTTAACATTCGAAGAAATTGGCGGTGTTAACATACCTTTGGTATTTTCCTTTTGTGGAATTGTGCATGTCCTTACTATATTGAGTATATTGATACAGTTTGGATGCTGTGGAGGAGATTTTTCCCTGAATTTTTCTGATATCGGCGATTTTTTCCTGATATGGATACTTTCTGCAACATCTTTGGTTTGTCACTGCGAGGAAACTCCATTCTGAAGTATTTTTGGATGTATGCAAGCTGATGCTGGAGATATTTTTGTTTGATTAATGTTGAAATTTTTGTGTAAATAAGTATTTAACATTTCAAAAACTTTGAGGTTAGTTACTTTTCATGTTTATAAATGACAGTTTAAATTGAAATTTTAATATGTATAAGTTGGTACCACGATTTTGTTAAATTATCCTTTAAATTTCTGTGTAAACAAGTATCTAACATTTCGAACATTTTGAGGTTATTTTCCACATTTGCAAAATAACAGTTGATACTGAAATTTTAATGTGTGTAAGTTGGTAAACGTGGCTGGTGGTTTTTCTTTCTCTTCCGATAGCGGGATATTTACCAGTTATTTCGAGAATTTAAGAATCCAAAATATACTGGATAGTAGTATAAATATTTGATTTAAACATTCTAAATAAATATACTCACCTTGGGTAAGAGTTCTCATACTCTTTACATGCTTTTGATATGAACTTGTTAATAAATTATACATTATTAGTAATGTTATTAGTAATTACACTGTTTTATCAATAAAAACTCATTTAATACATTGAATGATTAAAAATTAAACTATATTGTGGGACAGCCTGTATAACTTTGTTTTTTTATCCCCCGGTTTAATAGAGGATTCACATCCTCCACAGTAAACATAAAAACTCTCTACGTCTTATTGTTATATGTATTTATACATAATATTTTTTTGAGTTCTTTTTTTTCACAAAACCCAAAATAACTCTGAAAGGGTAACGGATAGGTAAGTAGATGTTTTATGGAATTGGCCTAGTAGAATCTAACAATGCATTAAAAAATATAGGTTTGTATTTATAATATCAAAGTTGGCCGTAACTTTCGATGTAACCAGAAGTGCGACATTAATGAAATTATTTTTTCTAAGTAGATCATAGCTTACTACGCTAAAGCCGAAGTTTGAAAATCGAGATATCATTGCAAAGTCAAGAACTTTTAATGGACGGATTCCGTGGATCATCATGTATGATACATATGATTGTGCAATTTATAAACCAAGTTTTGCTTGAATGTTTACGTGAATACATTGGTTCAGTGCACTGTGCACCGTCTGTAATTGATCGTTCCAGCTCGTGGATTGGGCTAAATATGCCAAAGAAGGAGCCAGTCCGACCCGTTCGCATCTTTAATCCAAATGAAATAAATGTTTAGTGTTGGTGTTTGTAAACCCAAACGTAATTATTTCAGAACGAACCAGTGTATTCTAATAAAAAAACAATTTTTTTTTCTTGAAAATACATGTATATTCTTGTATAATAGAACTTAGTACCTTAAGTCATTTTTTTCGATATTATCTAAAACAAAGGTATTTCACCGTTATTTTTAGACAAACCTCGTATATAACTGGGAGAAACTGAAGCCAATGCATAGCCTTTCATAAAGATAAACTTTTTCTCTGAAAATATATATGATAAGGAAGGTGGTCATGTTATTTCAGTTTAAGTAAACGGGCCCTATAGCTATATAAATCTGCACAGAAATAATTTTTAGATATGCAGCCCAAATAATAAGCCTCGATTTCGCAAATCTCAATTAGTTTCATCTAAAAACTTTCATTTATTTAACATTATGCTGTTATTCACACAGGGTCTATGTCGTAATAGTAAATCATAAATTGGAAACTGGAATTCTGGGCAGAAAAAATTATAACAACCAAAGTAAAAAAAGAACATTTTAAATCTTGATATTAGTTGGTGTAGATATATAAATTATACTTCGTTGAACAACCTGTTTTAACCATCCAAACACATTATAATAAAATTTTGGCAAGCCTTTCTTACTGCTCGCTACATTTCAAAATGAAAAGCACTAATAGCTACACGTTTACTTAATTCTGTATTTTTGAAGTTGTTTTGATTTTAATCAAATGATAAAAAGCTAATATTAATTAGATGATCATTTGTTTTCCTACATTAATACATTAAAACCTGAATCTTTCTTCCCTCATACCGAACACGAAAACTGTTACAATTAAGTTGTTGTTTATAAAACAGGATATTCTATTTAGGTTACGCTGAGAGAACTCTCTAAAACCTGTTACCGATATAACTTCAATCTAAAAATACAGACGAAAAATAAACTGGAAAGTTTATGTCATAGAGGAAATTTATTTATAAAGTAATAACTTACGCGTAAAATATTAACATGTAGAATGTTAAGTAAAAAAAAGCTTTTCTTTTCCCATCATTATTTGAGGCCAGTCGGAATGTATTGGTCTTCTTTACTTAAATACCAAACCTACAGTCATTACAGTTTATTTTTCTATTATTTCAGAACAGGAATTTTCACCAAAAACCGAGCAAGTCAATAAACTACAAGAAGAGATCCAAAAAAACTATAAAGATCTGCAAATAAAGCTGAGCCTGGAGTTCCAAGAGAAAATGAGGGAATGGGAAAAGATGAGGCACTTCTCTTCAAATACCTCTACTTCCTCCAATGCGGGTGCATCATCCCCGTTGTCTCCGGAAGAACTCAAGGAGCAGGCGTTCAAAAAGAAAATGGATGAATGGGAAAGGATCAAGGGGCATCCGAAACATAACATGCAGTTACAAAGTGAGGAGCGCCTACCTCTAGAATTTAGGAAGAAATTGCAAGAATGGCAGAGGATAAAGAAAGGGGCCAAAGACGATAATACTTCCAATAGTCAGAAGAAGAAACTGGGTGAATGGCCGAAGTGGAAATCGGTGGGTGGGCAGAGGACAGATGTCAGTCCAACGGAACAGGTGCCTCTATCCGATGATTTTATAAAAAAGTTAGAAACTTGGAAGCAGATTAAATCTCACAGTTATACTGGAAATGAGGAGGATAAGAAAGGAAATAAAACTCCCAGTCCAAAATTATCAAGAAAAGACGGAGGATCATCGAGGCAAAGTAAGAAGATAAAGGAACAAACAGAAAAGGAACTTCAATGGTTTGAAAAGGAGCTCGGAAAAATTGAACGGGAGAAGCAAAGATTAGAAAGGGAGCGGCAAAAATTCCTCGACAGAGAACAAAGGTAAAGATAACAAAAATATACATAACAAACTTTAAGATACCTTACCACACACTTAACTACACTGGACATTTACGTTCCAATAGCAAAGCCCTCATCATCCAGTGGCATTGCTGATGACGACAGCTTTACTATTAAAACGGGCGTCTAAGTGTATTGAGATCTGCACAGTAAAAAAATTACACAGTAGTATTCCTGGTAATTGTCTGCCAGGAAAACTACTATAGTTTCCCCCACTTACCTTTAATATCACAGTATGATCGCTGTAAATTTAAGGATCATTTCTGATATATTTAAACGCTGTCAGAAATTTACATTAATGCTTTTGACTTGTACATTAATTGTTTGCTTATTTACTGAGAAACTATAAAGCTTCAGTAATTTTCCTGTAAAAATTTCCTTACAGTAATAATACTGTAAAATAAAAAGGATTATTACTGCATTATTACAGAAACTTTTTACTGTGTGTGGTAAGATATCTTAAAGTGTGACAAATTTAAAATATTTTCAATAAATTTATTATTAATATATTTAACATACACACATATATTAAAACAATTACATTTAGGGGAAGAAATATGGATAAACAGCGCTGAATCTTTAATTTTATTATAAATAACTACGTAATCTCAGAACCTCAATTGTACGGTACGAAATACGTGCTTATTTGCCTCATCTCTTGAAATAATAATAATGATAATTGACCGAAAACTTATTTGTTGAAATTGGGGGATATACAGCTGCTATCCAAGACCAAGTAATAGCGACGAAGACCTACAATAAAAAGAATTCTCGGGATTAACATAGAAAACATCGAATGCCGTATGTGTGATGACAATGATCATCATCATATGACGGGATGCCCTATGATATCACCTTAATAATATAAGCACAACAGAGTTGCAACAGTCACCCCTTAAAAATTGAATATGAAATATCTTGATTAAGAAGACAATACGTAAAATTTCCTCTGACATAATATATATTATTGACATTGCGATACTCCTAGTATCAAAACACCGATAAAACATACGGAGAAAAAAATAAATAAGTACTTACCGTTGGCAAAGGAAATCAAGACCATGTGGGCCATGGATAAAGTTGCCGTAGCACTTATTATTATAGGAACAAGAGGAGAAATACCAGTGAGGTTACATAAGTCAATAAAAATTTTAAGCTTGGAAAAAACATTATATTTAGAGATTCAGAGATCGATACTACTTGATTTATGCAACATGGTCCGGTAAACCATGGGTGAGCAGAACAACAAGGCATCTTGTCTTCAGACGAAGTAGAAAATGAAATTTGTGAAGGTGTGAAATAATAGTAATAATATATCTTTATTTTTCACAAAACACAGTCAAGAAAAATCTTAGGGCGTAGTTTGGTTTGAGCAAAAATCTTTTACCAATCTTACATTAAGCCCTAGCAAAGACAAAGCAGAATATGAAAAAAGAGAGACTTGGCCTATTCTAGCTTTAACCAAAGAATAATAACTCCTAAAATGTAATTCGCTACCTACGCACATTTAAAGCTATTTCATGAGGTTGCTCAGAAAGCAAAACATTGTATACCTAGTTGAGCTTTAAATCTCTTATAGAAACATTTTAACCACTTAAGTACGGGATTATAAATTTTATAAGAGTATGTTAAATAAAAATGCTCTTTCAAACAATACCGTAGGGTACAGTGAAAGAGGTATAATATGTATCTTTGCTTCTTACATTTAAATTATGTACGTCTGTTCGGAATTGAATTTTTCTATACAAATATGTAGGGATTCTGGTTAAAATTATCGAATGAAATAGAGAAATTGAATGCAAAAGAAAACGATATTTCATTTTTAACAAACACACTGGTGGCATGCTTGTGAGACTCTCTGAATCTTGGAATGCCGAAAATGTACCTAATACAATAATTACGAATTGTTTTATATACGTTTTTTCGATGCTTCATCTATGCAAAGCCAATATACGCTGAAGCAGTAAGAAAAGTGTGATGGTACCATAGAATTACAAAGTACAATTTAGGTTTCAGGATAAATAAGATCGATCACTTTTAGTCCTCAATAAGCTCGCTGAATAAAAAATGAGTTAGTTTTTAAATCTAAAAGAGTTATCCATAAGCAATCCCAGGAATTTGTACATGTTAACTAAAGGCAACCGGGTACCATTTAGCGTAAGATGGAATTAGTTACTACACAAATCAACTATCTTCTGCCTTGCGAATAACATCATTGAGCATTTGGAGGTGTTTAAATGTAGACGATAGTTGCTACAAGATTGTGTTAAGATATTATCTAAATCGGCCTGCACCATCCGAGCTGCTTCCAAAATATGAGGATCGAAAGAATAAGTTAATTGTATATCATTTGTATACATTTTTACAGAATAATTTGCAATATTATATTAAACAATAGATGTGTGGAACACCTTTTCAATGTTGAGTTGCGATAAGACAGCGCCACTAAGTATCATAAATTGTCTCCTTTCGAACAAAAACCTCTTTAACAGCTCTATAGCATTATAGGACAACCCAATACAGTGAAGTATTGCCAGCAAACTGTTATGATTAGTGGTATAAAACGCCTTGCTAAAATCAAATAAAACAAGAACAGTGAGCAGTAAGCTTTTACCTGTAGTATTTAAAGTATTATCACCAAATTATCAGTGATCACAGTCTCGCAACTATACTTTGTGCTAAATCCTGACTGACCGTTCGGTAATATATCCCGACTCTATACATATTCTCGCAATTGAGCATTCATAATTTTTTTCTAATATTTTAGAGAGAATTGGTAACAGACTGATAAGTCTAAGATCAGAATAAGATGATGGAGTTGGTTTTTCGGAAAAGGTAAAACATACGCATTCAAACAAGCATCAGAAAAAAAAAATCAGTAATAATGAGTTTAATATATAAACCAGGTATTTCATAGAATATAAGGACAACATAATTTGAACATGTTTAGATTTAACTGGTCATCTCCACACGGCTTACTAGGAATAGAATTAATAATTTTACGAATGGTATTTTCGTCCATTAGTTTAAATGAGAACAAGCAGCCACTATTATTATCACGAGTATTCTAATTAAAACAAGCTATTGCGTGATTATTCTGATGAGAACTGTTAGGAATAGAGTTGATGAAAAAAATTGTTTATCACTTAATTTTTGGGGAACACCGTGGTTTTCATTTTTAAAAGTGATGTTTAAAGCTTTTAATTGCTTCCACAAAAACCCAGAATCCTTCGAACTAAGTTTAAAGTTAAAATAAGCATTTTTTTCTATTGATTATACATTTTTTGTTGAGGTTCCTTAAATCCTAAAGTGTTGATGCATGATGGAAGTAGTTAAAATCTTACATCACGGTGGTCAGACCCACAATCACTTATCCATCTCTGGTATGACGGACATAGATGCCGCCGCAACTGTTAGCAAGACATAGAGGCTTGCATGTGTTTAGGAATAATAGAAGCAATAAAAACCACTACCACAATGCCTCCTAGACCTCCCTTCTTTGGTGATAACTAACTGGGGGCAAGGCAATCTCAGATTGCACGAACTACCAAATGGTGGATATGCAGGATTGGAAAGCACGAGAGCAGGCAAGGGATTGAGCCAAAGAAAAACTCAGAAAAAAACTGGAAACGTGGAAAGACCTTTATTAAGGAACCAGAAAAAAAGTTGAAAAACTGCTACAGCTCAGTAGGAATCATCTTGGCGCCGTAATAGGTTCTCTAAAAAATACTGTACATCGAAAGGGCACCTACGGAAAATTAAGATTAACACTGGATATACTAACTGAAGATTGTGTAATGAGAGGAGAGAGGCCGCTTACCACATCCTGTGTGAATGCGAGACTCTGGATACAAAGAAAGAGGCAATTTTTAGCAAGCTAAAGATGAATTCAGAGGATTATTTCGATTAACCAGCCAGGGATATAGATTGTATAGGCAGATTGGTACTGGGTACCAAAGTACTGAAATAACTGGTATAATTTAATTAAAGAAAGTAGAGAATATTAAATAAGAGAATATAAAAAACCCTAGAGGCTACAGTATTTCCAGAGACTCAACAAAACAAAAAAAAGTAGATTGCTCTAAAGCTTTCGATATTACTAATTATTGCTATCTTGAAATACATCGGTTTTAGCAAAAATTCAATTCCTTTTTTTCACATGTTAAAATGTTAATTTAAGATATAAAGACTTACTTACTGCTTTAGCTTACAACCTAGAAATATTTGCAGGATTTTTTTCGTACATTTCATCCATTCATTTTAGTTGTCATGCGTTTACAAATAAACATTGACATCGTCCATATAAATATAAAATTACAATAAAAAAATGGAGATAGATATTGATTTCGCATGGAAGTTTGTTAAAATATTTTATGGCTTTGTAATATGGATTTTGCTCAAACAAACTGGTTCGGTGTCGCGGTACGCTGAATTGCGAGTGGCCTTTGCACTGGACACATCGCCATTACGAACAAAAATGTGTTCATTTTTTTTATAAAATAATAGCACTTTTTGAATAAATAATGAAAATAATGGCAATATGCGCAACTCCTTAAAATTAGGTCTGCACGAAGTTATCAGGGTAAGCTCAAGCATACATCTAATATTTTTTTTTTGTAAAAGAAATAGAGAATTTGGATACGCAGATGAACCCCAAACAGTAAACCATACCGCAATCGCAACTCAACGCTTGCACAGTAGAACATTTTAATTGAATTTATGTTTACGGTCTTTCTTAGCTGACGCACCCCGAACAAGGCCGAATGCAGCTCTCATTCCAACCGGCAACAGTGCTCCTCCCATCGCAAGCGCGAGTCGACGGTCACCCCCAGAAACCTTGTAAATGAACATTCCTCAATCGACTTACCCTTGCGTACAAACTACGAGGAGCATGAACGGAAGGCCCAAATTGCAATAAACGGGTCTCATCACCACATCCGACAATCCACGTGATACGTCATCCACAGTTAAACCACGAACAATGACACTAGTGTTATCAGCATATTGAGAGAGCATACGTGGGCCAATTGAAAGTTTAAGTTACTAACGTAAGGCAGGAATAGAGTCGGAGCAAGAACAGAACCCTGTGGAACACCACATTCCAAGTGCACATACAACGAGAAAAAGGATCTGAGGATACCGTGCTGCTCACCATTCACGCAGACATAATTCCTGCGGCCAGTCAGAAAAGATTGAAATATTTTTTTTTGCAACACCTCTTATGTTGTATGCCTCCAGTTTGTCGAGCAGGGCTTGGTGATGAACAATATCGAATGCTCTGCTTAAATCAAAGAAAACCCTTCAACAAAGCTACCTTCATCGGTTGTCCTTATAAATGTAATTCAAAACCAATACAAAGCGTCTGTTGTACATTATAGAATATTGCAAAGCTGTATTTTACTGGGTTCAAGAGGTAGAACTTAGGTAGAAACAACTGATTCTAAACCTGTTAACATTTAACACGATATTTGTGTATGTATGCTATTTTTTTGCATAATATATAGTTAATAAACAGTTATTAAATTATATTAAAACAAATGCTGGAATTTAAAAAAAAAATATCTAATTTTTTAGTTATAATTGCTATTTATTTATTTCAGATTAACAAAACTACGAAAATCTGTGATGGCCGATAATAAGCAAAATATTTTAGTACAAACTCCTTCAGGATTCTACAGATTCGAAGGAATATCGCGGAAATTTACACAAAAACTTTACGAATGGGAAAAGGCGCAGGGCATCGCTCCAGAAGCTTCAACATTTGCTTTACTCAGCAACTGTTACGTACCAACCATCAACTCCGGTGATAAACGTACGATTTTTCCCATAAACCTAGCAAATAATTCTCGATTAATTTTCCGATTTAGATGATCCACAAGCGCGTCTAGTGAAATCGAAATCTGCCGACAGCGTAATGAATTCTGAGTTGAATTTAACTCACCCCTTAATGAGTCAACAGCCGTCCAGCTTAAGCTTGAACGATGTCGAAAATTTGGAAAACGAATTAAATAACGCAGAAGCGTGTGAAAATGACTTGTTAGCTGGCGCGGAGGGCATCGATGCTGATGAACCAGAAGCGGTAATAGTTGAAGTGGAAGACATAATTGAAGAGACCGCAGCACCACTAGTGCCTTTCATGGAAAAGAAGCGTATACCTATTTATCAACAAGAACTCGGTTGCATGTGGTACGTTATCTTTTAGTTTACCTTGAAGTATGTACACTAAAACTTTACGGAAATTTTTTACCAATAGTGAAGGCGAAGCCAAAGCAGCACCAAAAGTACAAAGAAGCGAATCGACTCGAGCACAAAGAAATTACAATTTAATCGAAGAAATAATCGATCTATTGAAACTTATTGCAGAAAACGAAAACACCTTAGGGTAGGTAAAGATTATAATAAGATAATAAGACTATATTATATGTTAATTGCAGAAATCGCGAGTCTAATATCAAGAAGAATGGTAAAGAAGATGAAGCAATAATCACCGAATGCTTAAAAGTATTATATGTTACCTAATTAGTAGATATCAATAAGTATATAAAAGTTTGGTATTTTTTAGAATCTATATTCCCTTCAAATAGATTGCTCTAGCAGATTGATGGAAAAATTGGTTCTGCTGCAAGAGGCGAATACAAAGGTAACATCAAGCATAGCGAAAGAAGAAGTCGACTATACTACCAATAGATTTGTCGAAGTTTTAGATTCTGTCCAAGATCTATCTGTGGATTTATTACAATTGGTGAGAATCCCAAATAGCGAATAACTCATTACGATAATTTTAATGCATTTTCAGGCGGAAAGATTACATACAGAACTACTGAGCCGTAGCACAAGCCAAGCTATTTCATTTTGCTCTAAGGATAAGTACCCCAATATTTCATGCATACTTCACCAACAGAATTCGAAAATATTAGAATTAAGAAGGGTTCTCAGTTATTTATGTGCAGCATCAGGTAAATGAGACGCCGATTTCATTCAAATTTCATTTACTTCATCATCTTAAATTTTAGATTCAACTGCACCTGGGAAGAAGAAGAAAATACAGAGAAACATGAGGGTACTATTAAGGAAATCATCATCTCGAGAGAAAGATAGAGTAAAACGAAGTTCGAGCAAGGAAAAGTCAAGTCCGAGAACTCCGCTAAAACAAAGAAGTAAAGAAGAGGATATGGAAAGCGATGAAGATATAAATACTCAAATTGCGCAGGGAGCTATAAAGAAAAGGTACAGGTACAGACAGAAAGGTGTCAACGACAGAACTTTGGATGAAAGCGACGACGATGATATGAGATTACAAAAGAAAGCCAAAAAGAAGTTGCAAAAGGTTCCCGCCATAGAAAAAGTCGAAGTTAAGCAAACCGAAACTCACGAAAACGAACCTACTAATAACAATCTTAGTTTGGATCCTGATGTTATACAGAAAGTTGCAGTTCCCACGCATTTAAACTACGTTTGTCCAAAGGAACAACCTTGCAGGGGCGGAGCAGGATCTCCAGTTCAGGTTTTTGTCAAAACGACAAGGAAATTATTCACTCCCTTAATTATGAGCTCCTTCGCAACGGAAAGTCAAAAATTTGAAGTTTCAGCATCGCCAACAGTAGTCTCCGTGCCCTCTTTCCACAGAAATATCTCAATTAGAGATTTAAATCAGGCCCAACCAGGAGGAACCGATCAAAATTTGCAATCTGCAAATACAATCTCACGTCTGCCTCCATTACCAGCCTCGCCAACTATGCAACGGAAGGTCAGTAAGGATATATCGCCGAATATACGCTTGATGTTGGCCAAATACAATCAGAAAATCCAAGAGCACGAATCGCCAGGATGCAAATCAGGAGGTAGCAGTGGTTCGTCGTCTCCAGTTGCTTGGAGATCACCGACCAACGAACGAAGAGTTAAAACGCAAACGGAGAGGTACCAGCAGGAATTATTGAAACTTTCTCCGCTGACAGTACAAAAATCAGCAAGTTTGGGTTTCATGAATAAGAACCCAATTCCGCTTTCTTTAGGCTCAACTCAGGCTTCGGAATATGCAGCTACGAATGTTAAAGGAATACTAAAATCATCCAGTGCATGTGCGTTAACAGTCAGAGTTCGTTCGGAGCAGAGCGTCACAATATCAGAAGAAAACCAATACAAATCCAAGGGTGGCTCACTAAAATTGACCATGCCAGACAATACTGATCGAAGACTCTATAGCGATTCGAGGAGTTACAGATTGCAGAAGGCCAAAGAAGAGTTCCTAAATTCTCCAGTGCCGACGTCGGCACCTCCTACGCTGCCCACTGACAATAATAACACGGTGAGATATCCTGAAAGGAACCGTCTAAGCCAAATTAGCGTCGGCAGCGAATCAAGTCACGACTCCTCTGCCTACGAAGGGATTCTGATAAAGTCTGCAAGCGCTGGAATGATAAACGTCGATCCCGAAACGTATAAACAAATACAGCCGGAAATCCATGGCGGCGGCTACGTTTCTTTACCTAGAACTAGCAAGAAAAGAAAGGAAGGAATTATGTCGAATATCGCTTCTAAATTCAGAAAAGTCAAAATGAGGCGAAATAAAGACGCGAATAAAATGAATACCGTTTCAACGTTATGTCGACAAAGTTTGGTAGTTGATATTAGTACTGGCAGTGAAGAAACTTTGACCGGGGAACAAGCCGGAGAATCCAGGAAAGATAGTCTAACCGTCCCGTCTGATTCTAAAGGGTCCTCTTCAGCTGATACGTCACCGTCAACGTCCAGATCGAGTAGTTGGATAAAGAAACCGAGGCTATTCAAACCAAAGCAATAAATGTCGCTTTACTAACAAAACAAAGGCATTTACTTTAATCAATAAGGATGAAAATTATATAATTTGTTACATAAATACGTTCTAATAGATTTTTATTAAATTTGATATAAAATTACAGAGTTTAAATTAAACCCACTCTTGATAAAATAATATTTTTTTCTATTCTTTTATTATTCCAAATTTTACAAAAAAGCGCACCATATCCATAGGTGGCAAACAATAGGGTTTTCTGGTTTCAACAGTTTTCTAAAGAAAAAAAGAAATTATATATGGAAACACAGTAAGCGGTAGCTCACAGAAGCCGACTCCCGATGGCCATTATTTGTCCATCTGCGGTCACTGACTTCCAATCCTAAAAAATCGTCAATCATTTTTGGTGTAGGTGTCCGTGCCGTACCGCCCATAAATGAGATTTTGATTGACTTCTACAAATAGAGAGTACCGACGCCGGGGCACATAAAGAAATAACAGAGAAAAGTAGGAAATTGCACGAGTTTTCTGTATTATTTAGCCTGTCGCCAAAATATATGTAATCTTAGCGAAAAAAACAAACGGAAATAGCTATTTCATTATATATCAATTTTGGTAAATATATTTAATTGCGATTTGGGAGGTCGTGAGGTAGATCGAATCGGTCTTCTGGTAGTCGCAAACGTCCATTGAAGCCAAACTATGAACAAACAGGTAAAAAATAGGATAGATGTAATAGTCTAGGCATGGTGGGATTCCAAGCACGTCTGCATCGTTAAAATATTTTATTTGGGAGCTATATTATTTTTCAAAAGTTCGTTATATAAAAATCATCGAAGCAGCAATTGTTTATTGTAGCTTTTAGTTAAAAAAAACCTACGATTTTTGTTAAATCTTTCGAACGTTCAGAGATCCAAATTTAGCATATTATGAATTGATTATTCAAGTTTTTCTCGCATTTTCAGTTACTATGGTTAATTTCTTGCTAGACCTATAGACACTAATATATTTTTTCTAGTGCCAAATGATTTTATAAGCTTCTAGCTTTATTCATGCGAACTGGGTGTATTGTAGTTTATTATTTATTATGTATATTTTCATAATTTTCAGAACAGATACGAAAAAGGTTTTTATATTCTTTTTACAGGATTATGATTCCTCTACAGGATGATTCACGGAATCCGTCCACTAAAAGTTTTTGACTTTGCAATGATATTTTTATTTTGAAACTTGGGAGATAAACATAGTTGGCTATGATCTCTGTATATAGGAAAAATAATTTCATCTATGTTGCACTCCCGATTATATGGAAAGTAATGGCCAATTTTGATATTTTAAATAGAAACCTAAAATTTTGATAAATTATTGTTGAAGTTTCTTATGGTTGCGTTTCCAGGAAATTAGAGAGTTTTAGCAACTTAAGCTTGATTTACATTACAGTCATTTGGGGTATCTTTGCACCAGTAGTAATAGTTTTTTAAGTTTTTTCAAGAAACTATACATCTAATACCCTTAAAATTATTTTAAATATATAAAGTAATTCATTTTACAAATATTTCAATAATTATTTTATACAATTCGTCTATTTCTATATTTTTAAAAGGGAAAAAAGTGGTGGTCTAAAGTTATCTACATGACTTGGGTAACTTTACGCCACTTTTGCAATTTACATTATTTTGGCCACATTGATCAATATTTTATTATTGGGGTAACTGTGAACCATACATTAATGTTCATATTAACACTCTACAGAAGCAATCTCGTTGTAAGTCCTTCAACTACATCAAAAATAACTAACCTACAAATGTCGACCTTAGCATACGAAATGTAAAAGGCAAATTTAGAGCATAATTATCTATTTAAGAAAATATAAAACCGATTTAGTTATACCTACTAAATTATACAATCATTTATGTCCACGAATGCAAAACATACAGGCCGGTTTTGTCAAATTAGAGTTTTTGGTAAGCAATAAACGACCGCTTTGTAGAGAAAGCAGCTAAGATTTGATCTGTAAAATATAAGAAAAGTAAAGATAAAACATACTTTATATTTGAAAATATAATGTTATGATTACATTTAATTCAATAACACATCTCTTATTTCATACACATTACGATTAGAAACAGGAATAATACAATCATCATCGATTTTCTTGATAACATCTTCATTTAAATATATGATTTCATCCTTATAGGTAGGCCATTTCCATTTATTTGCAGATCGTTCCATCGCATTGACTGTATATGCATTATCTTTTGAAATGTACTCGGGTAACACAGCCAGGAAAATACTGATTCTCATATTTAATAATAACATAATCACCAACTAAATACTTTTGCTCAATTTGCTGTATTGGTCCATCCTGTAAAACGATATATTCGCCTTCGGGGTATATTTTTTCACTGTCTGCCACATCAATCTCTATTGATGCACATCTCACAGATGTTTCATCTGAAATATTATTTAAAGTTGGTTTTTGTATTATGTTATTATTTGACATATCAATGGCTCGGACATTTATTGGGATATTTTCTATATTGCTGGTATTATTATTAGATACGCCTGATTTAAAAATTCCTCCTCATTTCCGGAAGTGCTACTGTCACTTCCATTTCTGTCGCAGTTTTTAGATTTTTTGATAACAGTACCTATTTGTTGGGTTTGTGATGGTCGTCCTCTTTTGCGCGGTTTTAAGTTCGATGAATTTGCCTGTTCTTGATTACGATAAAATTGTTCAACTTCTTCACTAGAAACACTTTTCCCTGGTACAACTGGCAATTGGAATTTTTGTCCTTGTTTTCCTAATGCTAGTTCAGATTTACGAAGATCTTCTAGAAACTTTTTGAATTCTTCACCAATAGCTTCTTGTACATTCGTAGGTTTTGCATATGATGGTAATTTAGCCAGCACATGTTCTCGGGATAAGGGACAAATACCCGTTGCTCTAAAACCACTTCTAATATTTTCTGCTGCATTTGCTTCTCCCATGTCAAGGGTATATACTGTGCCCCAACTGACTGTATACTTTTTTCATCTAGAAAAAAATCGAAACTAGATTTCATACTAATTTCAGCTAGAATTTCCCGCTTCTATTTAAACAGAGGCTGCGTTCCGAATCATACATTTTATGCAAAGCGTGTATTAAAAGACATAGAACACTGTGAGCGTTCCAATTTACTTGTTGTGCATGTGCTACGCATAGGCTGCATTACCTTTTCTCCTATGCATTGTATGTTCCATTCTAGCCTCTGTCAGGATCTAAAACTTTTTATGCACGCATACATGCTAAATCGGAACGACGTATCGTTACATCAGACACATACAATGCATTATGTGCGACTTGGAACGCAGCCAGAAGCTATGGTGAGTACATTCTCTGAGCATGACCAAGCAGTGAAGGATAACGTGTATACCAACATTTAAGAAATAGCGGTTTCATTTTCGAGGTTAGCGATCGCGCAAGTGGTAAACAAATAGAAATTTGTTTGTAGTTGGTAGCTCGGAAAATGTTGTAATGCGTATGTCTAGTACAGTGATTATATACAAGAAGATAAACCAAGTCCATATAAAAGCAAATTAATTTTAAAAGTCATCGATAGATGTCGCTTGGATGTCCAAATCGTTCAAATTAAGATTGGAGCTAAACCAGAAATTATTGTGATGTATTAAGTATGACAGCGCAATCTACTCAAAAATAGTTGTACCAAGCAAATCACTTGTAGACATCAATAGGACATCTTGTTTGTTTTTTTTTTTTTGTAAATAAAACGTAATATGAATATCAACGAGTACAACATTTAAAATCGAAAAAAGCAAAGGCTGTCTTTCCGATATTATTTACGGTGAGATAATAGTTCCACGAGTATATTTTCTTATCGGCATTCCTTTCAATGACAGATGTGCGAGATTTCACAAATGCGATTAATTAAAAGGAGGTCTACGTTATAAGCATTATAAGTAAACACAGGAAAGCATTAAGTTTGTAAAATAAAAAGAAACATCAAAGGCACATCGATATACATTAAATTGTGACGTTTAATAATTTTGTTTCCTTTCTGTTAGCATATGTGTAAGAGCCGTTGTACACGTACGAGAATTTTTACATAAGTCATACCAAAAATTACCTCGAAAATTTTGGTGAGAATTTTCGTAAGAATTTTTGTCGCGATACTTTCAGATCGTTTTACACAGGAATAAATTTTAACCGGAATTTTATAAGCAGGGGCATTTGTTAAATTAAATTGTTATTTGATTATGGTTATCATAGAAATCCTAAATAAATAGCAGTTAACCAATAAACCAGCAAAATATGGATCTTAATTGTTTAGATTTAGGTTACAACTTACAAGTGCAAATGGAAGTAACCTTATTCCTGCGTAAAACGACCTGAAAGTGTCGCGACAAAAATTCTTACGAAAATTCTCACCAAAATTTTCGAGATAATTTTTGGTATGATTTATGTAAAAATTCTCGTACTTGTAAAACGGCTCTAGGAGATTCCACCAAAATTTTCGAGGTAATTTTTGGTATGATTTACGTAAAAAATCTCGTACGTGTAAAACGGCTCTAAGTTAACTTAGTCTCCCTAATAGCCAAATTGAAATTTCCCGCCACAATTTTTAATGAATTCAACGTAAAGGCTTTAAAAATAACTATTAATGTAATACAAAAGGTGGGGAATTTTATGTATCAACGTTGAAGTTACTAAGAATAATTGCGGGAAATTTAAATTTGGCTATTTGACAGTTGGCTATGACATTGTGTTGCATACAACTTTGATATATAACGTGAACTCTTAAATAACTTCTTATATAGTCTCTAATATCCTACTCGACATTCCGCTATGTCTTCTCTACTGTACTTGTGATGGAGGTACTTGAATGACGAAAAAAGCATCATATTATTGACGATCATTCGATAATTTGTTTATGACGTTTGAATTATGAATGATCATTCATTTATTTATTTTTCACTTAATAAAAGAAATTTATGTTATGCACGGATAGTTAATTAGAATCTACAGAACATTGTAAATTTCTCTAATTTTAAATATAAACTATATAGCACGAACTACACGTTACCATAATAGCCAAATTTAAATTTCCCGCCACTATTTTACGTGACTTCATGTAAACGCATTAAAATAACTGTTATTGTAGTACAAAATGGCAGGTAATTTTTGTTTCAACGTTGAAGTTACTAAGAATAATTGCGTGCAATTTAAAGTTGGCTATGTGGGACAAACCAACAATGGTAAACATCTTTTTTTTTTAATAATAAAATAAATTCACTGTATTCTATCATGGAAATGGAATACTATAATGTCCTAGTAAACCAAATTCAAATTTCCCGCAATTATTTTTAGTAACTTCAACATTTAAGCATGAAATTACCTACGATTTTGTATTAGATTAATAGTTATTTGAATACCTTTAAGTTGAAGTTAGTAAATATAATTGCGGGAAATTTGAATTTGGTTTACTGGGTAGGTACATCAAATAGCGACGTGTATTTTCTGTTAGTAATCACGTACGTAAAAGCGTTAGTATTTCAGGTTAAATATTTTTGGTCATAAAAAAATGAAAAAGTGGTTAAACGCATACATGTTACTTCAATTTTTATAGTAAATAGTCGAAAAAATATTTTTTCAAATAAATCTAGTGCAGACATGGTAAACACAAATTGTCGTTATTGCGATCCTGAAGTCTATCGTGCAAAGATGGTGTCCGAGATCACAATATAAGCCATTAAAGTTCAAAGAGACAGCCAGGGAGTGAAGCTTCTGATTGTTATCCCATTCTGTGATAATATTACAATATTCATATTTTGAGAGTGGGAAGTAAACGCATTTCAAGTGAAATTTAATTTAAGTAAATAAATAGTTTTTTTTAACTTCCATGGCCGAAACCTCGGATATCAAATCTTAATATTATTATCACTTTCATAAAACCGATAGCTATATGCCGATATGCCGTCAAAGAGTTCCAAGAATGTCCTGTTTATTGTCTTTTTGGTTTCCTAAATTCAGTTACAATAAAATAAAATTATATTATATAGTATAGCACTTTTTGCTGTATTCTAACAAATATAAATAATAAAGTTTGTACGAACAATAAAATAAAACTTACAACTTACACTAATAAACTTCACAGATAGAACTAAAAAATTATATCTTACCAATTCGTATACGACATATGACAGATATACTATTATTTTTTATTTATATTCAAAATATTGTTGCCGCCTGCCGTGCTTGAAATCCCATATCATTACCATCATAGTAATTTCATTATATTAAAATACGTTATGAATCAGTACCACCTATTGGTAAATCGTACTATTATACAATTTATATAATTTAAATTCTGGTTCTTATTCTCGCTAAACAGTCAGACTACCCCACCACTTTTGGCGGTGGAGATACTAGCGACATCTGGATCTGACCGCCAAACTGCTGTTTTTAAGCGCAACACTTTTCCCATAAGCTTGGTTTGTCTTCTTTATATAGTCACTGGTCTAGTATGAAACTTAGATGAAATAATAGGACGGGATCTAGTTTGTAAACTATAGTTTCAAGCATACGAATTTGAACGGAATTTTCTAATTTACATTATCCAAGTCGATCTAGTTTAGAAAATAGTCATACATTTCTAGACGAAAAAAGTATAATGTAAATCAAGCTTCACCGTATCACTTAAGGTAACGCTTAACGTTAAACTATATGTGTTTATGCGCGTGTACGTAAACGCTATTTGGATATCGGGCCACGTTTTTGGACATATCTATCGTGCGCCTGACCGTTTGGTGAATTTAGGGACTTCCACGTCATTGATTTGTTGTTCTGAAAAAAAAAGAAAAAACGAAAAGATGTTATATGTATTGCAAAACGGTAGTCACGTTCGTCATGTCACTTTGTTAGTTCATAAGACTGTCTCCTTGGCGCTAAAATCGGCGTCACGCGTCGCCTACAGAAAACTGACGATAGAACCATTATAACTACCGCGTGGGGTAACTAACCACAGTCATTGACAATTCATAAATACAGAAAATTGACAATTGTTATTGGCAACCCAGATAACACGTAAGCTTACGACAAGCTTGCCACTTGCTTAACTTTACCTTGTCCAGACAAGCTTAACAGTAAAAGGTTAATGCTGGGGTTAATGCAAGGTTGCGACAAAGTTATTATATCATGGTACGGTGACTTCGTGTATTTCCGGAGTGATTCGACGTCAATCGTTCATGGAGTATTGATTTTTTTTTTTTTTGGTTTAACCGCCATTCCGCTATTCTGTCATCGACCGCCATTGTTTGTTGTGTTCAGTTGTGTCGTATGCGTTTGAGCAGTTTCAGTGTATAATAGTTTAAAACATCTTCCATGCAAAAGTAAGTATTATCTGATTTTATATCTTTTACTAGATATGCGTTGTTGCTTCAAGAATATCAATAGTTTATAATTCTAACCGATGGACCGAATTGTGTATAGAGAAAACAAATGGAGATGTGCGTGGCCAGGCTCGGTATAATATTTTCTACTAATTTCCATTTGATTTACTACTGTACCGTATATATATACCGTTCCTGCGAATACCGTAGTAAACATCACTTACAATAAATAAAAAAGAACATGTATTAAATTGCCCCAACTATTGCATATAATTCTAACCTAATTTTCCACACCATAAGCGCATAAGCCAATGCACTTAGTTTAAAAAGTTATAGTTTATATTTGCTAGCTAGCTAGCTTGTAGTATAATTTGATTTTATATAATTCAGAAATTTTGAATAAGTAAATGTTTGCGGTTTTTTTCAGTTTTAATGACAGTATAATAGGATTTTTCAATAAATTCAGTGTTATAATTAATAAGAATATTAGAGAATTAAGAATATCTCTTATTTCAAGAAATCATTTTAATGTTATCAAATATTTTTTAGGAACCGATGACAGTAATAAGCGTCACCAAATTAAATTAAACCAAGGCGTAATGTGGAAGGTCTTAAAAGATTTTTCTTTTATAGCAAAGCGTTTAGAAACTAAAATGGATACGGTTTTAGATTTGGCCCAACAGACTACCGCAATACAACAGGCATTATATAGTAACTAATACGGATGAAGAGAATAATCAATTTCATAACTTATGAAATTCTTTTTCAACGAATATAGAAGCTTCTATGACATTAGTAAACCATCAAATAGTTGAAAACTCTTCTTGGAGAAAAAATGTTGGTGAGTAATTGATATTATTTAAATTATTACCTAGTTTTATTTCCTAAGTCTGAAACCATGTTCATTTATTGAATTAATTCCAACAAAAAATTTACAGATTCGATATTTGATATCAACCAATGGAAGGAACGTTAAGAGTTTGACATCAAACATCCTAAAACAGGGAAAAGCTTAAAAAATCCTTTCCAGAAGACTGAAATGCTTAAAATTATTTTTGGTGAGTTTTTTTATTTAATAACCACTAAGTATAGTAAAAATAAGGTAGTTTGTATTTTGTAGTAACGGGGGAAACAGTTACTTTTCATAATATCCACGACGACTTGTCGGCTCTTGGGAAACTGATAGCCGTTTCCCTTGTCTTCCCATCTCTGGTATTGTTTAATTTTTTAATAGTTGTCCTTTTTTGTTACAGAGAATCGCAGCAACACGATGGCATAGGAAAATAGATTATAGTGTTGTTTCTATATAAATATAAAAACGCAATCTAAATATGTATATATAAATATGTAGAAGTTTTTTTTTTATTAAATACTGAAATTCTAATTTTATTTGAATTCTAGCAATTTTACTTGATGCAAACAGTGAACTTGATGTGATTTTGAAAACAATTAAAATATTTTAGGAGACGATGGACATATGGATAATTTTGTAAAAAACATTTTTGGAAGCACTTGGAAGTTAGATAAAGTTTATTTGTACGAAATTTATTTTGGTTTCAGTTTGCTGGTTATATCTTTCCTTAAAATATTTTAGTAATTTTCAAAGTCACATGAATAAGAGGTCATATACCCAACTCCTTTCTTGACTATAGCCAAGCTTAGAGAAAGCTTATACAAAACCTTGATAAAAGCTTACAACAATCAAAACAAAATATGAATTGGATATTAGTTTCTTCATTTTCTTGGTTTTTAGGTCAAAAATATGGAAATGTACATTAATAAGGACGTTTCACTTTAATTTCAAAAGCTTTTTCAAGTATACATATAAAAATATAAATTGTAAATGGTGTAAATTATAAGTAAATTGTTTAATAAATGATAAAATCAAAATCAAAATTCATAGTAAACAATGTTTTGTTTATTAAATAAAAAAATTTATACCATTTATAATTTATATTTTTACATATATCTTGAAAAAGCTCTTGAAATTAAAACGAAACGCCTTAATGTACATTTCTATATTTTTATGACCTAGAAACCAAGAAAAAGAAGAAATTAATATCCAATTCCTATTTTGTTTTGATTGTTGTAAGCTTTTATCAAGGTTTGTATTAGCTTTCTCTAAAGCTTGGCTCAACATTGACATTCCAACCTTGTCATATGCTTTTACAGACAAGCTTAACCTGTAACCTTGCTTTGGAAAAACCTTGTCCTGTGTCAACTAGCAAGCTTGTCATAACCTTGCAGCAAGCTTGCACCCTTGCCATAACAAGCATGTTGGCAAGCTTTTTCCCTTGTCGGAACAACCTTTAAAAAGGCTTGTATAAACCTTAAATTGTTATCTGGGAATGTAGCGTACTTGAGTAATTTGATTGGAAGACTTATTTGTTTCTGTTATAAAAACTAAACCCTCTTTACGCTTGTTTAATTGTTCCCTGTGAAGAAGTAAAAAAAAGTTAAAAAGCTTAAAAACATGTCAAGCAATATTTGAATGATAAGGACAGCGGTCTAAGTAAATACGTTTAATTGAGCACAATTGCAATTCGCACAACGTCAACGTCAGTCTCGCTCAATTAGTCGTCTTTACTTCCAGCTTCATATATATACAGCAAAAGCCACATGTACTACAAAAAGCAGCATGCGCTACATAACGATGTATATAACTGTATTAAAAAATTTGAAAAGTTTTCAGTATGTTAAATTTCCCGCTCGTAATTTTTAGTTCCACAGGACTAACGCTATATGGTTGCTTACATGCTCACTAACAAAATTTGTACTAACATTGCAATCTTTGTCAATATGTGGTCCATATATGGTCCAAAACGTATTTATTATCTATGACTGTAGTGTATCAACTTATGTCCGCGCTCGTTTACAAAATAGAACGTATTTATGTATTTATTATCTTCGTAAATTAAACATAAATTATATCTGTTACACACGCACACTTACAATCAGTGGTATTTATAAATATGATTCATAATTCTTTGTAATAGGTGTTTTAGAAGCATTGACATTTTTTCAGCGATACTACCAAGAAAAAGAACAATGATATCAATCAATCTATTACTTTCTTTTCTAGAAATCTGTAGTATCTTTCTAACAAATTATATATTGAACCCTGGAAATCTTCCATAATTAGAATTAATATCCAATAAAAACAAATTCAAAGAAGAACGGTTTTAAAATGATATCTTGACGACAAGCGACTGAAAAGTGTGCTTAGGAAAGCTAATTTGTGCGGTATACAGGAACCGAGCTTCCGGAAGTCCTGCTAAACTTGTAAAACGATTTCTCCCGCTATTGCGTATACCGTATTGAGTAACGTGATTTTAATGTTTACCGTAGTTTTTAACGTGAGCTTGCTAGAACTCTATATATTCTCTACAAGTTTATATTATTTTGTTAACGCCTCTTTATTTCATCTAAATTTTACATTTAAAATAACTTAAAAATAAACACTTCAATCTCGTCCCCTCGTCCCTTTCACTAACTGTCATCCACTCTCCCGCCTTCTCGCTACCGTCCTTTAAATCTTTGCTGCCAACTTTTAGCAGTTACACTTTCCTATCCCTAACATTTTTTTTTATATTTTCCTTTCCTGTGGATGATAAACTTGAACAGAGCGATTGTTTTGCTCTAGCTCTCACCCAGACCTTTTGAAAATGTAAGGTTAGTTCGTTGGTACTACACTGTTATACACTGGCTCCCAGTTAAAATAAGATAGAAGATTCCTTCTTTATGTATCTGAGAAAGATAGAATATACAGCAGAGCAATTGGTGCAGCCCCAACAAGCAAACCCGTAGTTGCCTGTAGCATCAAAGTTGTTCTTCACACCCTGTATATAGTTGTATTGGTTGTATCCGACACACCAACAATATGTTTTGTGTTCATGTTTTCAGTTGGTATTATAGTGGTGTTATATATGTCAATATGTATTCGTCTGTCATCCGTCAAATTCTTAGATCACGAAATCATTTGTCAAAATTGTATAATTTATTTAAAAACCATTTTTTTCCTATTTAATTACAGTTATAAACTATAATGGTCTTGAGAGTTTGGAGAGGTTTCAAACAGGCCCAGCAGTGCAATAACCAGTAAGGCTATCTTTATATAACAATATATATACCTATTAATATTTTCCGGTAGATTATGGCAGTCACAGAGAATACTATCAAGAAATTACTCAGAATGGGACGATACACTAAACGGATCTTCCAAGAAAAAAGTGACAAACGTGCCACCAATGGATCAAGCAGTACCCAATTTGCCGAAACCTGTATATGCATCGTACACAGAAGAAAACCAAGTAACTAAAGTAACCAAATTATCAAATGGATTAACAGTAGCATCCGAAAATAGATTTGGAGAATTTTGTACAGTTGGAGGTATCTTACATTATAAGCAGTTGTAAAAACAGCTCAGATATATGTATCATTATATTTATATTATCAGTTTTTTAGTTGTTATCGATTCTGGTTCAAGATATGAAGTTGCGTATCCTAGTGGAATATCACATTTTTTGGAAAAATTGGCATTTCATGTATGTATCTCAATTTCAAGTAAATTATTTCAAAATGTTATTTATTTTTTAATTACAGTCTACGTTACAATTTCCTGATAAAGATAAAATGTTAAATAGGCTAGAAAAGCATGGTGGTATTTGTGATGCACAAGCATCAAGGGACACATGTATTTATGCTGCATCCGTTTATACTAAAGGTTTGGAGGATACTATGCAATTACTTAGTGAAGTGGCCTTACGACCACGTATTACATCAGAAGAATTAGAATATGCCAAACAAGCTGTACAGTTTGAATTAGAAACATTAAATATGAGGCCTGAACAAGAGTCACTGCTAATGGACATGATACACACGGTGAGAGATTGTTATTTTTTATTTACTTATAGGTAGGTTATATTTTATATTTTAGGCAGCCTATAGAAACAATACACTTGGTTTACCAAAATTATGTCCCGAAAATAATATCAATAAGATTAGTAAAAACATGCTGTTTTCATTTTTGAGCCAACACTATATTCCCAAAAGGATGGTTGTAGCTGGTGTAGGAGTGGAACATGAAAGATTGCTTGAAATTACAGAAAAATACTTTGTTGATCAACCGGCTATTTGGGAAACACAAAAAGATCTGTTTACACCACTGCAGAATTTGTCTGTCGATGAAAGTATTGCCCAGTATACAGGTGGAATAATACAGGTAAGCTGATACTATGTATTTCTTGAATAAGGTTTACCGTTCTGGGGCGAACCTCTGAATTTAATTTCGATAAATTACTCAGAATGGGACAGTTGTAAAAACAGAACAAATTACTTATTTTATATTACTTAATTATACTCATGCAAAAGTATAGCAAAATTACTAATAAAAATATTTAAGACTAAAAAACATTTTCAAATTAAGCTAATTAGGAATAATTGAATGTTAATTACCTAAATCGTAAAATTCAGAAATACATTGAATATGAAATGTTGAGAAGACAAAATAGCATTGTTTAAGTAATCCAAACATTCGAGAAAATAATTTTTGATTTTAATAAAATGACAGTATAGTTATGTCCAAAATTAAAAATATAGAACTATATGTATGTATGAACCATATTACAAAGGTAAACCTGGTTTGGGTATTTTTCACCACAATGCACCCCACTGTGGTGAAAAATATAACGAAGTTAGATTATAAAAATAATTGAAAAAACCTATACAATAACGTGTAAATAGATATAAATACTTATACGAACTTGCGTGATGCATTTATTTCAAATTTCATCAAATTGTGACATTTTACTTACTCAAAGAGAAAACTTACTGAGGAAGGGTTGTCTTAATCAGTGGTAAATTCTATTTATATGTCAAAGACAGGCACGAAAAATGTTCTTTTTATCCTTTTGCGTTAGAACACAGAGCGCACGGACTATCGCCGTAGAGATGCCTATAGCTCTATTAGATTCGGGCAATATTGCTTCATGACGCAAGTAACTGTTTGCCATGAAAATCTTGTGTTTTCATAGTCTAATCATTCTTGTGTCTTGACGCAAAACTTTCATAAAGCATTGCTTTGCGTCATAAATTTTTGCGTTTCGCGTTATAACGTAAAGAGACAAAACGAACAAATCGAATACACATTATTGTATTGATATGCTCTCCAAGTTTAGATAGCGTAACTATAAGTTTTTCTGTGCGATATATTATGAGTTTATTGTAACCTGAACACCACCTCAAAGTAGCAAAGGAAAGTTAAAAACATTTTTAAATTCTAGACATGACCACTGGGGCGGCCGCAGTTGCTAGGATCAATAGTAAATTTTAAGCTAATTGGTAAAGGGATTAATTACAACTTTAAATGCTTTAATGCAAACCTTATTCAATTATGTACCACTTAGATTAAAAATGTTTAGTCATATCGTGAATTATTAGTGCAATTGGCGTTATAGAATCATGAAGAACTAGGTGCTACAACTTTGTAATTGTTATCCGAACTGAAAAAAAAATGGGAATTTGCAATAGTAACAGTAATATCAATTTATCGGCATTATACAGATGCACATTATATTATGTTCATGTATACCGGAAAGATTAAATTACTTTAAGGTGCTCTTCTTTTAGCCTAAAAAAAAAACAATTTAAAGCAAGAAATAAGGAAATCACGACCTGCTTGAAGACTTGGGCAGTTTGCTTTAGTCAAAACTAAATAGTATAAAACTATGTAACTAAAATAATCAATAAGAAGTGAAACGCTATTTTAAAACACCTAATAGTTTGGTTTTTGAGCATTTTGGAAAATATAACTTGAGCACTTGTCAACATGACATTTATTCACATTTGAAATTGACATTTTACTGTTGCAATCTTACCAACCAACGGGTAAACTATTTCCCAAAAAGGACCGGCAAGCAGCGCCAGTGGTGAATACGTGCAACTCATGATTCGCCAGGCCGTATAACACAAACCATAGATAAACTAGTTGCTATAGATAAATTATCCTTGCAGTATACTATTTGAGCAGTAATGAGCCATCTGTAGTGCGTTATCAAAGCTTTTAAAACTTGCAGCGCCTTATTTAAACGGTTTATACTAAAGCATACAGTTAGTTAAAAAATTTAATGATCAGACAGGGAGCCTATGTTGCGCGCAGTTTCCCATACTATATGAGAAACTGCATTCAACATAGACTCCCTGGTGATGATGGCGAATATCATATACACTATCGTGAAAAGTTGTTTTCTGTATACTTTCAAGACTACTAACCATGTGTTAATGGCCGTTTGCACCGACACGTTAAGCTTGGTTTAATTTTAAGTGACGCTTTGATTGACGTTCACTAGATGCATGAGACATGAACTATCGCCTTCAAAGTACCGCTTAAAATTAAACTAGGCGGTGCAAATGAGGCTAAGACAAATGACAATAGACGCCACCGATAATACACACGTTAAATATTGGGCAACCGTCGGTAAGATTGGCCTTCTTGCACGACGCACGCGTCATGTGTCATTTGCCATCTATTGGTGTGTTATCGAAGTAAGAATTCAATATCAGTAGGCAAGCAGATCGTGAAAGAACTAAATAAATAAAATAAAAATAAATTAAAGTTATTTCGTATTTTAAACGTCATAATTTGTGTCGTCCGCTGATATCTAAGAAATGTAGTAGACCGTGTTACCCCCAACTATTTAAGTTTTTCTGAATTATGTCGATAACATGGAAAAGAAAAAAAAATAATTCATTCCATGGCGAAAAGTTCCCATTTATTTAATATTTGATGAAAATTTCCATTTTTCACATAGGTCTTTTTCGACACAGACGCCTTTTGTTATCTGATTTTTTTTTGTTGCTATACCTACTTTAAGCAACAAACTCATACAATTCTTTTAAACATAGCAAGAATGTGAAATACCACAATTTGCATCAGCTGGTCTACCTGTTCTGTGCCACGTGATGATTGGTTTAGAGAGTTGTTCGCATCAGGACCCAGACTTCATCGCCATGTGTGTATTGAATATGATGATGGGCGGCGGCGGTTCATTTAGTGCAGGGGGCCCTGGGAAAGGGAATGTACACACGTTTGTATACAAATGTTCTTAATAGGTATAAATGTTAAATCATTAAAAATATCTGACTATTATCAAATAAAACCATTTATTCTCTCAGGTATCATTGGATGTACAGTGCAACAGCTTACAATCATGCTATTCAGATAGCGGTCTCTTCTGTATACATGCTAGCGCTCCACCTACACATTTACGAGACATGATTGAAGTAATAGTAAAAGAATTAGGCAATATGGGAGCAAATATCACCTCTCAAGAACTGAGGGTAAGACTATGAACCTTTGAAATCTATCCCAATAAAAATATTGTCTCTTTAATCTAGAGGGCAAAAACACAGTTGCAAAGTATGTTATTAATGAATCTAGAATCCAGACCAGTAGTGTTTGAAGATATTGGAAGACAGGTTCTGGCAACAGGACATAGGAAGAGGCCACAGTATTTTATTGATGAAATCGGTAAACTATTTTAAGATTTCTTACAATTTGTCTTTATATATATAACTTTTATATTGTTAGAAAAAATTACTAAGGATGATATTGTAAACGTTGTCAAGCGACTTCTTCAATCACAACCCTGCGTAGCAGCCCGTGGAGATCTTCGTAAAATGCCATCTTTAGATTATGTTCAAGCTGGTCTCTTGGATAATGCGGGAAAGATACCAAAGGGGAGCAAATTATCTCTCTTTAGATAAGTTCTAAGCGTATAAGGAGAATTTCATATTACATGATAAAAATGACTTAACTCGATATTTATAGATGTAATTGAAATTTATTGATATTCTGATATATATACAGCCCAATAAGAACGACAGTTTTTTTTTTGTCATGGTTGTATTGCCTGCTCATCTACTTGTAAATAAATACGTACGGTTTCTATTATGACTGTTTTTGATTTCGCCTTCTCGATTAATGGATAAATATGAGTAGATATAGCTTTTTTTTTAAGAATTAATAGTGTCGACTGTGAAAGCAAGTGAGAATGGTGGTATTGTCTCTGTTTAATTCGCTCAATCGTTGAAGTTTCAATGGCTATAGTTCTTGTGCTACAGGGACATTCATTTTAATACACGTAATTTACGTAACAAGAAGCCAATTGATTATGTTAACTTGTGCAGTCATTGAAATTGCCTTGCTGATCAAGTACGTGAAATATAACATATTGTTTGTTATATATTTTTGTTTATTATTGTTCTTTCCTTTCAGTGATCACGTCACAAATATAACGCCTTTGTTGCGCTAATGAAAATCGAAACTCTGAATGATAAAAGATTTCAAAACCATTACTAATTTGTAATAGAATGCGTGCAGGTTCACTTCCGAGTACGGATACGTACACCATTGTCAAATCTATTATTGTAGAAGACTAGTTTTATAGTGTTTAACTTGCTGGTATTTATATTATATAAACTTTTAAAGTCACAAGAATTTAATTATGAATTTAATTTTGACAAAATAAAAAGAAAGGAATCACTGCACTGGTAACATTTTAGAAATGATTTATATAAGGAAGAACAAAACTACCGCAGACATCGCTAGTTCATCCAAAACTGCTGGGTGAGTTTTTTATCTTGAGACAACGGAATATCTCTAAAACACTGCATCAAACCAAAAAAATAATATAAGAAGATTTGTTATAATGTAGGGAGCTCACTGAATGGTGCCGAATTCGATGATTTTGTGTTTTTTTTTATTTTAACGATAACAGGATCATTAGTTAAGGCCTTTGGCCACCCAGGTCCTCCAATTTAATATCTCCTAATTTTTATGTATTTGGTTGAATTTAAAATAATATTTTTAAGACAGACTTCATAATCTGGAAGGCTCAAGGTGCAATAGGGAACGAAATTCAACAAATTATGGTAGGAAAAATTACAGAGAGTCTTGTACATTATGACGAGTAGAATTAAACGTCTTGCTTAGCAATCATGGACAAACATTTCACATCTCATTGTGATTTATTATAATGAAAAATTGTTCTAATTTAACTGATACATATTAAAATTTTGAAAATGAATGAAATTATCTGAATTTAATATTAATTGTATTATTATTTAATCTTTATTAACCCCTTAAAACCAAATGAACACTTATTGCGTTTTGACTTTCAAAATTATAAGGAATTGTGTCATTACGAGTGCCCGATCTGCTATATTTGGTGTCTATAGTTCTTCATCTTATTCATTTACGATACTAGATTTACTATCTATTAGGTAACAAAAAATATGATCTGGAAGATGCTTTTACAATTTATTTATATTTCAAAAAAGTGATATTGAGGTATTTTCAAAAAATATAATATTTAATAAATACTTAAATAGTATGCTGCCATACTATTCACAAGTGTACACACTTTTATTGCAATTTTCGTGACGTCACATCATGGCGGTCATTATTTATCGTGCCGCATTGAGTGATTTGCTCAGCTTTGTTTTTTGAAGATTTCTTTTTTTGATTTTTTTATTAATGATAATTATTGATACAAAATCTATCACTCAAGGAACAACAACACAAGTAATGTTTTCAGTTTTTGAATTCTTTTAATTTTGTTATCGTTTGGGAAATGAACATTAAAATCAAAAGTTATCATTCAATGTAGGAATCTGTAGAATGATATCCCAGCCTTAAACTGTTGGGACAAAACCTGGTTTGCTGTATCGTAATTATCCTTTTTACATACATTTTTCATGCTAAAGAACAACAATTTGTTGGAACACTGCATATAGCCGCATCCGTATATTTGATATATAATTTCAGGTGATACATTTTGAGAGCTTTACACGTAAAGTTATACATCACGCAATTTAACATCATATCCATTTTGATTGTAATGATATGAATTGCTTGAAAAATAAATCTACGCAAAAATACAAAATAGGGTTTACGAATAGAAACTGTTTGATGATCAAGACTGGTTTTAAAATTGGTTTCTATAGAACCTGACGATTTCCACAGCACTAAAATGAGTGTATTTAAAAAATAGGTATACATATTTATAAACTAAAAAAAAACACTAGGTCATACTGAAAATAAAATCATTTATTCCAAAAACTCATACATAAAATGTACAATCGATCAGGATCATAATAACCCCCAAATAGCACATGATACCTCATAAAATTCTTCCATTCAATAATCACAGCTAAGGTTAGAAACAGTGGATATGAAAATAACTTTAATAAATACAATTGTTAGTTTTATGACTTTATGGATAAATACATCTTCCCTTTCAATGTTTGCTTTACAGGATTTATTTTCTTCAATATCTGTGTCATAACATTAACTAACTGGTCACTGGACAATCCAGTCTTTTTAGACTTAAACTTCTGTAATAATTCTGTGGTTGTCATAGGTTTCCTCATGAGATATTTCCTCACAGCGTCTTCAGTAATTCCAGATTCACTACAGTAAGAAAGGAGTTAGTAAAACAGGCTGGTACTAATGAAAGATAAATATTTGATTTACCTAGCTCCTGGTATGTAATTTGAAATAGGTGTTTCAATTTTCGGTTTCTTGTTTGATGGTCCAGCATTATCCTGTTGGTAACTTTCTTTTACCATCTGCAGCAGGAGTACCTGGCCTAGAACTAACATATTTGTTTTATTTATTAAATCTTAAATATTCTGGCAAATTATGTATTTTAACTGACCTATTAGCTTCTTTATTATCCTTTCCTTTATCATTTTGCTCAGCCTTCTTAGCTTTCTTCTCAGCTTTTTCTTTTTTAATATCTTCATCAGTACTGCTATCTGAACTAAAATCATCATCTGTTTCTGCAAAAAAATTAAAACAATGTGCATACATACAATCAGACCGGCAAACTTACTTTTGTCAGGTTTGTCTTTTTTAGCATCCTTTTTGTTATCTTTCTTCTTCTTTTTATTTTTCTTGTTTTTGTCCTTATCATCTGTTTCCTCTTTTTTCTCACCTTCTTTCTCCTTATTTTCTTCTTCCTCATTGGCATCATCTTTCTCTGACTTATCAGATTCATTTTCGGAATCTTCTTCATCAGAATTTAGCAGTTTCCTACATAAAAAATTAAATATAAGTAGATACAAAATAAAGTTCTGAAATTCAGAATCAGAAAAAAGTACCTAAGTGCCTTTTCTTCAGACACTCCCTCCAATTTTGTATCTTCAGGTTCACTATCTGTACTATCAGATATGTAATCAAGCTCTCTCCCTTCATCATCTCCATCATCAGATTCCTCGAAAGCTTCTGCATCTGTATCACGTTTCTGTTTTTTCTTCTTTGTTTGATTGTCTAGATAATATAATAGTATCTAATATAATAAAATTCTTTAATAAAATAACTCATTTATAACTGAATGAAAGATGACTACCTTGCTTTTTCTTCTTCTTATCTTGCTTTTCCTCATCTTCTTCTTTATCTTCACCTTCTGACGATTCATCTTCTGAAGAGTCCATCCACTCATCCATTTCAGATATTTTTAAATCTAAATTAACATATTTATTGAAGATTTTAACAACATAATACATCTAACCTACCTTTTGATTTGCTTCCTTTTTTAGATTTTCCTACCTCACCTTCTTCTTGGTCACCATCCTCATCCCCTTTCAATCTTTTCCTTAACATTAGAGAAAAATAATTCAGATGCTTGTTACGCTTACTAAATTCCTGTTCTGCTTCTTCAGCTGACAATGCCTTATATCTCTGTATTGACTGAAATTTAAACCTAAAAATGTACAAAACAATATTTTTTAAATATATATTATTTGAACGCACCATTCATGTAAAGGAAATGCTTCTATGGCTCCATCAGCCGCATGTGTAAAAACATAATATGCCGCATTTTCTGAAACTCCGCCTTCTCTAATCCCTAGAAGGACATAATTTATATTTATAATAATATATAAGAAGACATTATTTGAAAATCCTAGAAATAAAACCAGATAAATTAAAAAAAAAAATTATGGCTGATACAAAAATAGTGCCTTGTAAATTTCAATGGTTGTAGCATAAAAGACAGTTTTATTTTTCATTCTAAGTGAATTTAAAAGTATAAATGAAATTCAAAGCAGTATTCAAAATTACCTTTGAATTTTTTTACACCACTTCCATATGATTTTAAAATCCATGGTTGATCATCAGCTTTATACTTTCTTGTAATTATTCCTAGCTTTTTCCGCCTGCTTCTTCTTTAGCTTCTCTACCGAATTCAGATCCTGCCCCAAATCTATATAAGAACAAGAAATATAATGCTATACTCATAAACATTATATAATTACTTTGGCATTTCCTCCTCAATGCCTTTAAATTCTTTCATATTATTTTCACGTTCCATTTTCACTTGGGACCACTTTTCAAAGTCAACATCAAGGGTAGCATTAAATCTCATTACATGATATTTTTTCTCAACATTCTTTGGTACTCTAATGCTAAATTCTTGTACATTGCCCTATATAAGTTCAGAATTAAAACAAATACAACTAAAAATGTATAAAATATACCGATGTTGTAGAAGCTGAAGCCATTATTCTCCTTTATGTGGAAATTTACTTAAACTAACATAAAAGCTGAATTTTAGGAAAATAAAGGTTATAACGTCGCCATGTAGATAAAAACAATTTTAAAATATCAATAACTCACAATATATTATTATTTCACAATTAAAATATTTCTTTCCTTCGCTGCAATATTGTAAAACATAATTATTTACTTTACCCTGACACATATGTCAAGTCATCAATATCGGTAACCACAACAGTCAAAAAATTAAGACACTAAATAAACGCATTGCCGCCAACATTCAATTCGGAGCAACATTGAAAGCTTGAAATGAAAGCACCGGAATGGAAACAAACATAGAATTTCGCGCACTATGTACAAAACAAAATGGCAGAAGAAAATAAACTTTCTAAAAATCTAAGTATAAGTGAATCCATTGAAAATAATTAATATTTACCGCCGTGTGCGTGTGATATTTGATGAATTCAATGCTATATACATAAAAGTTTTCAAAATTAAACGATTATTAAAAAGTAAATAAATTAAATTTGATTTTAAGACATAATATATAAAATTTAAATTCAGAATTAAAAAGAAAACTTTATTGCACTAAATATAAATACATATGTATTTTATTGTACATGTGTTTTTTTTTTATTCGAAAAGAAGTTTCCTTCATACAATTTACTCTAAACAAAACGGGTCAATATTTTATAATACCAAATATTAGGTATAATAATAATAGTATAGTACATATATTACATATTACAGAATTGTCCTTGTTTATAGATATATCATAGATGTACCTACACGATTGGAAGTACCATTAGGTGTTTGTTACATGATGACTCTCTATGCCAACGTCCAATAGGTTGAATAACTATAGGCAAACACAACATAAATATATTATATGTACTAGTACACTGTACTAGTGTAATATTTGCTATGATACACATACACAAGGATATGGTCAAAGAGCTGTGCCACTGCCGAAATATAGATGGCACCACCAACATTTTCTAGTGTCGTGCATTTGTAGTGGTAATGGTGGTATATACTTCCGATATTTCCATAAGAGAATACTTGTGGTGTCATCTATATTTCGTAAGTGGAACATTTCGTTGACCATATCTATATTAGATAATTTGGTACAATATTTGATATAATAAATTAAATGTGATGGATGTAATGTTCCTGAACAGCTTGATTATAGATGTTGGCCTGATGTAGTTGCGGGAAAATATAGTCTCGTTTGTAATAATTTTGAAACAGTTTAATATACCTAATTTAGAAATATTGTAAGCAATATTTAAATTACTAATATAATGTCTTTAAATTTAAGTTCCACTCCTACTTAAGTATATTATCTAAGCTCCTTTTGACGTTACACGTAGTGCCCCTAGAAAAATGTATACTTAGATAGTTTTTGGTGGCAAAATAGGCAATTTTCCTTTTTACTTCTCTGCTTTCTTACAATCAACATCAAACTGACGTCACAAATGCACGCAAATCGCTCTGCAAAGTGTTTCACACTTTTGGAGAGGGTATAGAAATGTTTACGGATGGGTCGACGGGTGAGGGTGGTACAGGAGCGGCTTTTGTTATGTTATAATAGGGGTATACTAATGTAAATCGGTCAGCTATTATCAGTTGTTATTATACTTGTACCCATGGAACGGCTTTAGTTATCTTCCATCATTTGCCAAGGGGTAGGGAAAACCATGGCAAAAACCTTACTCTGGGAGTATAGAAGTCTCAGACCTTGTTGCTGATAGACAGCAAATTATTATTATCCTTCTGAATGTTGTAAAAGCAGCCTCCACGTTTCCTTAATTTCGACAGCCGTGCCGTTTTCACGTAGCTGCTTTGTTTTTCACACATGAATTGGAAGTTGAAACAGGGAAGAAGTAATGACGTAAAAACAAACAAAACAACAGCAGTACCTATTCTAATACTTAACAATAACTTAATCCTAATTATTCTAAACAATAGTAATTAAATTAAAGATCTGTATTTTAAATATTTATTTATATACCCTAACCATGCTAAAACTATAGTTTAACACTAATTCCGACCACTAAAGAGCATAAAAGATTCAATCATAGATACGTAGGTACTACCCTACTAACTATCTAAATATCATGCCGTAACCTAACTAATTCTTTAGCAACATTCCTAAAAAATTCCCACCATTCGACCGATTCATTATCCCTAATATCTGTTTCGCTTTGCTACCAAGTTAACTCCTTAGCTAATGCCCTAACTTCTGTACGCGACCGCCACTCATCAGTGAGTGGACATTCGAATAAAACATGTCCCGCTGTATCTACCCCACCACATTTTCAATGCGAATCATTAACCCTCCCAATTCTACATAAATATGATTTAAAATTACCCTGACCTGTTATTGATTCTACCGCCTGATATGATAAATTAATCTTCATTTCCCTAAAACGTGTAACGCTACCGATAAATTTCCTAGTCCACCTCCGATTTAAAGTGATATCCAACCTACTCTGCAATCATATCAAGTTTATCCCTAAACTTTTGTTTAACTATGCTAGCCGAAATTAGCCCAAATCTAGTAATCGCGCTATCTCCCCTAGACACCGCTTCTTTCACTAATTGTTGCGGCCTTTCATACCGATGTACCACGCTGTTCAGTTTAAAAGAAGTATTATTCTTATGAACTATATGCATCCTTTTTATTTGATAACTATCCATATGTCTATCTGCTTTCTTATCACGGGGATTGTGCCAGATTTATTGATGGCTGTCGGTAATAATAATATCTGCATTATTCGCTGTTTCCTGTTCCTGTCATTTCTCGATTTCGAATATCTTTTTGTGTCACTTACATTTATTCAATTTTTCCCCTAACATTACCTGTTAATTTTAAACTAGTCTGGGTTTATAAAACTACTATAACCGTCAACAGAAGTTATAATTACATTTAACAAAAGATAGAATTAATTCATGAAATCTTACAAGCGAATGCGAAAGGAATGCCAGTATCCGCATTAATTCTCGTTTGCAAGTGTGATATGAACACATCAAGCACTTGTTAGAGTGTAAAATTCACAGCTTTATTCTAAGAAATATTGCATCGCGATGCGTATCATATTAGCTGCAGAAACACCGAAGATTACCTAGTTTTTCGACAAGTACGTTCTACAGGTTCTTAATAGACATTGGTTTTATATTTGAATTATTTGAAAGAGATGTTGATGGACCTGATGGTATTATAAGATAGGCATAGGTTATTAACGTACTATTAGAAGATATCACAGCGAAGGGAGAAACATTATTTTCACCGATAAATCGTACAGCTATACATCTAGATGAGCATTTTTGCAAGATCTAAGAGCATAATAGGTAATGCCAACATTATGCATTAGTTGATAGTGGCAACAAAAATGACTTCGTTCTGAGTGCTAAGTATGCCTCTGCTTATCCAGCGAAGATATGACACTGTTTCTATCGATAATGGAAAAAACTCTTTAAACATGTTATCAAGGTATAATAATTATATAATATCTAGCACAGTGTTGGTTTTAAGTTTAGCTTTTTAGTTTAAGAAGTCATGTGGAATTCAACGATGAACCAAAGAGTTTATTACTAATTTAACATCTATCTCATCATCTTCATATTGGTATCTGATACAAGTTAATCATACACAATTTGTTGATAAGCATGCCTGTAATAATTGTAAATTTATATACATATACATCTATGTATGTTTTCCTGAAAGTAAAGACAGGAAAGGAAACAGAACACCTTATTGTATGTTGTATTTTGATGTGGAAATAATAATAATAACAATCAATATTATTCTATCGATTTTCATACTAATGGAACACAGTGGAATATAACCAAAAATACAAACAAAATTTAAAATTGACATTTATTAAGCGCCAACATGAAATTCGTGAAGTTGTTCAGCGCGACAACATACGAAAAATTAGATATTTAGTAGATTTGGCATCGTTGGGTACCATCTCCATAAGAGTAATACTTCCTTCTCAACGTGAACCAGACTATACGTAAGCCCTAGTTCAAAAAAGTTTTATATCCCCCTCACGCAACATATCCCAAGTATCTAATCAGTTGACTTTTTTAACTTCTTTAACGCCTCTAATACAGATAAGCTATTTGTTATAATTCTCACGTCCTGTATAAATTTCCATTCGCGCCTAATATAAATTACTACCTGATTTATTGCAACTAATTCTGCCTGAAAAATATTGCAATGATCCCCTAATTTAAACTTTTGATTATATATTTCAAGAGCCTTATTATAAACAACAAAAGCCGCCCCTGTACCTACCTCATTCTTCGACCTTTCCGTAAAGATTTCTAAAAGCTCTCTCCAAAAGTGCCTATAAATTTTGCATAAATAATACTTTTTAATTCTACGGAATGAATTTGGCCCCCTATATCTACTCGCATTTCTATAATCGCCCGGTTCTAATTCAATTCCCGCTGTCGTAATTAAACCCTCAAATCCTATTTTATTCGCATCCCTACGAAATCTTGAGTTCCCTCCAACGTAATCTACTGTAAATACCCGAAATAACGCCCGCCCGCGTCTGCCGAAATAGATGAATACGCGTTCGCGGCTCTAATCGTTAACAATCTTTGCGTCCCAATAATTTTTTTTTGTTTCTTTAATTTTACACGCGTCTGCCAATACCGCTCCCTGGTACCAAACATTGCCAGCGCCCCTGTAAATAGTACCCGCTGCGTTACCGTTTAAACCCCACGTGACCCTAGTCGATGCTCTAATTTTATTACTCATTTCCCTACCTTTCGCACTAATATACTGAATATGCGCTTTAAAATTTAATTTATCATCTAAAATAACCCCAAGATATTTAACAAATTCTTTCCAATAAATTCTACCCTCCATTAATTTAAATGTAGGCTCTCTTTGCTTCGGTTTGTCAAAAAATACCGCCACTGATTTGTCCGCATTGAAATTTATTTTTTTTATCTAAACTCCAATTTAAAATATTTGCTAAAGTCTGATTAGCGCTATTTTTTAACGTATTACATTGCCCTGCTTTAACTAATAACGTAGCATCATCCGCGTACGCGATTATCTCACAACCCTGAAAAATTACTGAAAATTAGGAAATTTGAATTTTGTCAATTGGAATAAATTTCTTAATTACTCATAGCTCTAATACGTAAGTGCATATCTATCAAGTAGTTCGCTTGGTCCATTGCTTACTTGCGTAAACTTGTCTCACTGCTTTTTAACTGCCTCGGAGAAGGTACGTTAACGCCGCTCTATGTTCCTCCAATAAAACTACACACCTTTGACCATATGTATTGTATTTATATTAATAGTATGATATTTGGTATAGTAAACGCAACAGAATATATACGACACAAATAGCGTGTACGATTATAAAATATTAATCTGGTATGGTTACTAGATATTAGATATACAGCCCATAGTAGCTGTGATCATTGAAAAGGCGACTCCCTTTCATCGCACACTATGGTGATGGGGTGATATCTGCCATCAGAATAATTTTGTTGAATAATGTCAAACTTGGTTGACGCATATACCTAGAGAACTTGTGTTAACAAAAAAATAATTTTCATGTGCTACGTTTTAAAGGGTAGGTACGCATTACCACAATAATATGAATCTTTTATATTAACCAGTGGCGGTTATATTATATTATAAACACTTAAATATAAATACTAACGTATTTCCTTCGAACTTGCATATATTTAGTTTTTAAACTGCAGGTAAATACATGAGTCACATGTTTGCATTTCCCCACCTAACTAACGCAAAATTATTCAGGTGTTTTTGTGATTTCATATCGACGAAAATATAACACAACACAGAGCTCCTGAGTTATTCAAGCGAAGATTGTCGAGTAAAATGTAATGGATATTTTATGCGCAACCCCACGTATTTCTTAGAAAGAAAGGAAAACCCAATTTTTATTTTCTTGATTTGTTTGCCTCAGCAAATGGCTTGACTTTTTTTACTTAAAACACTGTTATGATGTATTTTTCAGGAATAACTCTCTTGTTATATTTATTATTTCATTTTCTTAATTTTTACCCTAAGAAAGATATGAATGGTAGTTCATTTTGATTTGAAATACTATAGTTATTAATTTGCGATGTCATCTTAGAATAATACTACACTTTATTACTATAATTAATAAATATTAAATATTCTTGAATCCAATTTTTATTGCGCGGATGTGCTAAACCGAAGTCTGTATGCGACGGTTCTCTACATATGTTTCTACTTTCAACACTCGATCTTCGACGGCCGCCTGCGTCTCACTGACACGCTTGCCTACCGTGATAGTAATGATAGACTGACGAGATGACTCGATCAACCAGCGGACAGTGGGTCACGAAACGGTTGGCCCCACATCAATGTAATTTTTGCATAGACTACGAGCACCCCCTTTTCCACTAGTTCCGCGCGGATACTTACAAACATCTGAAATCAGAGGCCATTCTAGACATGGCCGCAGTTCATCGCTTGTCTGCATAAATAACTACAAAGCGCGTTTGGTCGCATCAAATCACGGGAATCGCAACGTTCGATCTGTACTTAAATGTGTGTGTACGTATATATATCGGTATTTTTACAGAAAATAAAAGCTGCTTAATGATTAATTTGTAATTTGCAATGCCTATTTTTTTTTCATCGCTGCAACAGAAAATGTTAATTTGGCATATAGAATCAATCGGTATTGTTAATTAAATTTTAATTAGTTTAATGCAGGTACTTCTTTGAGTGGAAATCTTTTGACTTCGTTTCTCTGTTTTTAAATATCCCTTGATGTTTACTACCCGAAGATGGCAGAATGCCAAAACATGTTGTAAAATCTTTTAAAGTAAGACGGGAATTGAATAGCAATTAATGTCACATTTTTATTATTTTCATCATTAATTAAAATTTTAATTTAAATTACAATTAATTTAATGAGATGAGATTGAATTGAATAGCAATTGATGTCACGTTTTTATTATTTGCATCATTAATTAACATTTTAATTTAAATTACAATTAATTTAATGAGATGAGATTGAATTGAATAGCAATTGATGTCACATTTTTATTATTTTGATCATTAATTAAAATTTCAATTTAAACTACAATTTATTTAATGAAATGAGACTGGAACGGCAAACAAACCAAAAATAAATAATTTTAGTGATATTTGAAAAATCAAGAATGTATCTTGTAAGCTGTCTTCTAACACCTAACCAAAGTCATTATAAATATACGGTACGATTATATTATATTTATAATCCTAATGTGGTTTTACCAGGGAATTCGATGTACAAAGATTGAATTTGTATTGTCTGAAATTCATTGACCAATTACACATTCATACTACAGTTTTAATGAAAGCATTTAAGAAAAAAAAAACAACTCCATGATTGAAACGTTTGCAGATAATTCTATTATTTATTGTAGGATAGATTAAGATCTATATACGTATGTATTTACGAATAGTAATTTCCTCAAAAGTTACGACTGTGTCGTATTACATTTATTCACGGTTCCTATACCGAAATGAGGGATGATTCCTTTCCGCAACAAATGTTAGTAGTAATACAAATTTCTCTTGTGCTTTATTAACTCAAATTACAGAACCGAATAATAAATACATTTGTTCCATTTGGTAGGCGAAATGTTAGGGTCGGTTAATTTCTCACTCACTAAATTGTGGCCTAATCAATGTGTACAGTTCCACTTTTTTTCTAGAGTATAAAGCTAGAATCTATTAGAATTCTAATTTTAATCAATAAAGTGCGATTGTTATTGAGGAATTTTTTATTAATACAACGTAACAAATTTGCAATATTATACTCTATAATACATCGTGAACTCTTTGTAATTTATGTTATTACTTTAATAGCTGTACTTGATAATAATGCGGGTACTGTAGGTATAGAACAAAACTCGAGTGCTTCCCTCTACGGTGGTGCAATTACTTCGATGCATAGCCATTGAATGGTTACTCCTACTATAACAAACATTATGAGTACACTTTCACACAATAACTGACAAGTAGAAGCGCAATTAATAATATTACTGCGACCAGACTGTGGTAAATGCTATATCGACATTGATTTTTATTTTTTTGGTAAAGGATTTCTAGTATTTGGCGTAGATAAAACTGAAATTATAATGAAAAATTATCAAACAATTTTATTTTACCAAACTTTAGACAATGCCCATCTAACATTTATTTAAAGTAGATATATTCCTTAACAAAGATGCTCTTTTTTTTCACATGTTATTGTAAACTTGGTATTTATTGATGTAATGTGTACTCGCAGTGATTTTGATTTTTAATAATAATAATTTTCTTCAAGATATCGTAACTATTTCTATATTCCTGGTACAAAAGCGGTTACATAGAACTCAGACCAGACAAATTTATCCAGGCAGTGACATAAACGTTTTCGTTAGCAAATGAAGGCATTTAGCCACATGCTCAATATGTGAACAGCTTTTATAAGATGTGCACGTTGCAATCCATAGACTAGTTAATAGTATAGTATAGTTAATACTACCAATACTTTTTTGAGAAGTTTCACTGTCATGAGGAAGAGTAATGCATGAAGAATGTACATACTGATGTGGCAACTCACATTACCGCGAGTGATTTTGTGTTGCATATTTGATTTGCTTAAAACTGCTGAATCATTGTATCGAGAAATTTCCTCAATTAATGTTTATTTTTGTATAAATTTAGGGAAAGAGTTAATTGTATTATTTGATTTAATTTACTTTAGTGTTAAGTTTTCTTTAAATTAATTTCACTCTTTAAGATGTCTTTTGTTTGTCATATAAAGTTAATGTTTATTCTACTTGATTTTGTCGGTGAATTGTGCGGCTGCGTTGTACGCAGCGGTTGAGATTTTTCAAGCAGTTCCTTGGTAGACGCTAGCGTGAGTACATGTATTTTTAAATTCATTGCTGCCATTTTGTATTTCATTTTATTTCGTAATTTGATTCGCGTTAATTGAATATTCTGTCCATCAAGGAATTCGCTATTTAATAATTGTTATTATATTGATGTGTGCACACTATAGATATAATTTAAATTTATCTTTTGTAAATTTACTTGAATTGTCCACGCTTAATTTAGTTTGTATTAACTTGTTACCACGTGGATTGATTTGAAAGATATTGGATTATCTTCCTGGACAACTACATCTTTTGCTTTGTTATAGGAAATAGCATTGTCCTATTGTAATTTAAAATCACGTGCAGTTTTTAGATTTAAGCCAGAACCCTCAGTTCACGGTTTTTTTTTCTGCACAAATTGTATTTAATTTTCCTTTTTTCTTTTTTCATTTTGCATTTTCAAATTCAGTCAGTACACAGCATTTACTTAAATTAGGCTGTTTGTACAGGGCCTTAGCCGGAATCAACAAAACAATTTCCTAGGGCGAGCAAATCCTCCGCAATTAAAAAATTATCATGCAGTAACAATGTTAATGAGCTAGGTATTGTTTTTTTTTTACATTTTAGATATTGGAATACCTTAATAATATATGTTTTATAAATTATTTCTATTATTTAAGGGTTTTCCTATTTAGTCTAATTAAACTTGGCAATAAAAAACGTAATAAAAATAAACTGCGAATACATAGGCTTTAAAAAAAAAAATAAGGTAACATTAAAAACGTGTGTAATACTCGCTTGATGTTAGCATACATATGTTTCACCTCACCAAGGATCCTCAGTGCTACTGGTCAACCTAAAGTATTATACGGAGAAATAAGTGGAAGAATGATTGAATGAGAATTTAAGATGGAAATCTCATTATTAACGTAAAGATATTTGCTGTCGATCTGAAACTACAATATGTATATAATCTATGACGGATAACAATAATTGTAGGACGACTTTAAGCCACTATGCATACTGTTATTAGGTATATATACGAATTTCTCCGTATAATACTTTAGATTCACCAGTGGCACTGAAGATTCTCGATAAGGTGAAACATATGTAGGCTAATATCGACCGAGTGTTGAACACGTTTTTAATGTGACCTAATTATTAATTAGCGTTAGTTACTTAACGCATTGTATAGTGGCTTACAGTCGTCATACAATTATTGTTATCCTTTATAGATACATATTCTAATTTCAGATCGACAATTAGCAAATACCTACACGTTAATTATGAGATTTCCATCTTAAATTCTCATTCAATTATTCCTCCACTTAAAAATAATATAAAACACAGGCTTAGGGAACATAGGGGTAAAAAAAACTGCATAGTAGTGGTAATACTCTTTGTTTTGGAAGATAATTTTATTGTGGTACTCGACATTAGGTAGAAAATAAAAAAAATAGGTATTACAAGTAAAACGTAAACGTTGTACTTTAATACAACGGTACTTTCTTATTCTTTTTATTATTAAAGTTAACTGCCATCATTTGGTGACTCATTAACAGTCTTTGGGGTTTATTTATAGCGGTCAACGTTGAAAACATAGACTTGCATGTACCAGTACGTACTACATCCAAAAGTGTTAGCAGAGGCAAGTAGACTGATTACTATTTAATATACATGATATATATCACATATATTACAAATATTATTAATATATTAATTCGGGAGAGTTCATGTCAGAATCATACAATTTAAGGATCACTTTTCAAAACTTTACCATTTATCATAAGTGTCGATCTTTACCAGGAAAAAACGGTTCGTCTCCACTAAAGTTGATTTTTTACATACCAGCAAAATTACATTTTACATAATTACATTTTCACATTAGCGCGGTAAAATAACGCTGCCGGTGGCAGGATGCGAAATCATTTTCAAAGTGTACAGGATTTCGGTCGAGTTCAAAATCTATTCTTAATGGTCTGTGGCCACGACCGAAGATAGAGTCCGCTGCAATAGAGAATGGTACATTTCGTCACTAAAAGTTGTGCGAAGGCTGGCATCAATTACGCCCCCTTACCGGCTACCACTGTTTGTTACCTATCAATGAAGCATCGGCTACCAATATTCGTTCATTGCGCATGTGACGTCATGTACCATTCTCTATTGCAATGGACTCTAAGAACGGCTCGATCCCATACGATCCGCGATAAACGATTTATTCGCGCAAAATTTGGAATATCTTGAGAGACACGTCTACTGCACGTCAATGCACGTGTAAAGAAAGTAGATTGGCATGACTGTAAAAACTGGAGGAAAGTTGGTAGTACGAAGTTATGAAGGGAGGAGTAACGTCCGTACTGCTATAGACTGGCAACCCGGGTTTCGGAAATTTAAATGTGTATTTTTATTTATTCCAAATCAGCCTTGTCAAAACAATGATAGAGTTTCCACAATTCTAATATTTGTTTATTTTGAAAAGATTTTGTTATTTGATTTAATTGTTAGTATCATTTTATTGTTCAGTTGTGTATAGTTAATTTCATTTATTTGTACATTTTGCGTGTACTAGTATTGTATTTAGTTTATATGCTAGTTTTTTCTTTGCGATGCGTTGCGTTCATCGCACGCAGATGTAAATTTCATATATATGCGAGTGTTACCTTAGAGGCCCCGGGCAGTTACCAGATAGACGAGCGCGTGTATGGTCTTGTTTAGTTCTCTTGGTTACCGTTTCTGGTAATTCTTTTTCATTTTAAGATGTAGTTCGTTGTTTTGAATTTTGAAATCATCCATCTAGTAATTCGTTTATTAATAAGTGTTATATCGTTGTGCACAATTTTCATGTAAGGCTCGTTATAATTTTCGCTTTAGAAGTAATCGCGTTTAGAGTTTAAATTTTCCGTTTTTTTGTAGTTTTCATATTAATTTTATTTTAATCACCTCGGGGTAGGTGAAGTGAAGCTGTGAGCTTGATTTAAATTTCATTTTTAATTTTGGTTGTTTCTCTACGTTATTTGAATTAATTTTTAGTTTGCTTTGAATTTTTGAAACCACGTGGATTTTTTGTGGTATAAGAAATTCCTTCTAGAACGAATTCACCATTTTGTTTGCTAAAGGATTTGCATTGTCTTTTTTAAATTGTAGAATCTTATGCAGGTTTGTTTTTTGCCAGAATCTTATATTCATGGTTTTGATTTTTCCTGTAATTTGTATCAAATGTTTTTTTTTCTTCTTTTTTCCTTTTTATACAATAAATCTAATGATTGTAAATATCATTTTAAAATCACACTTTCTTTTATTTTTGAATCGACCATTTCAATTTTTGGGGATTTTAAAGAAAGTCAATTTTGCAAACGCCCACTATTACTTTTTAAGAAAGTTACTCTGAGATATAAGAATCTCTGGCGCCTTTTTAAATTCATCATTGCTGAGCTAGCTAAATTAATGTTGTCATTTTTAATTTCTTTAAACTTATATGCTTGGACAGTTCACAGCATATATTTATGGCGCCCAACGTGGGGCACGATATTATTGTAATTGTAATTAGTAAGATTAGGATCCCGTGTTTGGAATTTGTGAGAATTTCTCGTTGCGTTGACAAAACTGATCGTGTGCGTTTTAAAAACTTTTTATGTACACCGCTGCAAGAATGAAGATGGACAGGACCACGAGGGATCAGGAAGTGGACGTTCCTGGAGACCAGAGTTGGCGGAGCCAAGGAACTCATGGCAGGAAGGAGTCGGTTGTGGCAGGACAAAGGGAAGGAGGACGAAAAGGAAATTGTGGCAGGAACAAAGGGAAGGATGGACGAAAAGGAGATCCAGAGAGATGGAGGAAGCAGGACTAACAATAAGGAAAGTATTAAGAGTATGAATGATATGATGGAAATGATAAAAGAGTTATTGATTGCTAATAAAAAAGAATTGATTGCTGAGAACAAAGAATTGATTGCTAATAACAAAGAAATGATTGCTAAACAAGACAGGCGTTTAGAGAAACTTGATGCATGGTGGAGAGAACGAATGGACAAAGTCAAATGGGTTTCAGATACTTCTAATGAAGAGAAAGTTGTTGATGATTTAGATAAAGAAAAGGAAGATAAAGTTGATGAAAATGTTGATGTTTTGAATAAAGAAAGGGAAGAGAAAGTTGTTGATGATTTTGGTAGAAAAAGGGAAGAGGATGATAATGTTAATAATTTAGGTAGAGAAGAGGAAAATGTTGATGATGATTTAAGTAGAGAAAAGGAGAATGAAAATGTGTTGATGATGAAAATGTTGATGATGAAAAGGATGATGAAAAAACGAAATATTGTGATGATAGTTTTAAGTTTGAAATACAAGGTTGCGGAAAAGTTAGAGGTGATGATATACAAGGTAGCGAAAAAGTTGTTGGAGATGTTGGATCCGAAGAGGATGTCGAGGTTGAGGTTTTTGGTGAGTTAGAGGTAGAGAAAGAAGAAATCAACAATTCCCAAGAAGAATTCCCAGAAGTAGTCAACAATTCCCAAGGAGAATTCCCAGAAGTAGTCAACTATTCCCAAGGAGAATTCCCAGAAGAAGTTATCAATTCCCACATCGAATCCCCAAATGTCGAAAATGAAAGTAAAATCGATTATAATGAGAAGTCTGAAGCTGAAGTCGAGGAAATTTTCAACCAGCATGTATCCTTACAAAATAAGTTGTCCATTATTGTCGATGATGATGAACACTCTCTTCAGGTCAAGGCAAACCCTGTCAAATTTAAGAATCCCGTTCCTGAAGCCATGTTGGAGTATAATTTAAAAGAATGTTTCTGTTTTTTGAGCTATCCTTCTGGAATTACAAGCGAGAGGTACATCCATGGAGTGGAGAAGTTCTTCATGATGCAGACCCACCACTGCCACACCGACTGCCACACCGATTGCTGTCCCAAACTGAAACCGGATGGTATGTTGAACACTCCCACCACGACCCCGGGTAGTTGTCAGCACCCGGAAGGACTTTTCACCCCTGTGTCGGAGAATACGGTATTGTTCGTTTGGTGCGGGAAACTTTAGAATATTAATTTTTCGTGTGCGTACAATTTTTAAGGAGAAACACTCAATTTTCTCTGAAACTTTCGTTTTCTCCTCAATAATTGGGAGATGTGCTATAGACTGGCACCCCGGGTTTCGGAAATTTAAATGTGTATTTTTATTTATTCCAAATCAGCCTTGTCAAAACAATGATAGAGTTTCCACAATTCTAATATTTGTTTATTTTGAAAAAATTTTGTTATTTGATTTAATTGTTAGCATCATTTTTATTGTTCAGTTGTGTATAGTTAATTTCATTTATTTGTACATTTTGCGTGTACCAGTATTGTATTTAGTTTATATGCTAGTTTTTTCTTTGCGATGCGTTGCGTTCATCGCACGCAGATGTAAATTTCATATATATGCGAGTGTTACCTTAGAGGCCCCGGGCAGTTACCAGATAGACGAGCGCGTGTATGGTCTTGTTTAGTTGTCTTGGTTACCGTTTCTGGTAATTCTTTTTCATTTTAAGATGTAGTTCGTTGTTTTGAATTTTGAAATCGTCCATCTAGTAATTCGTTTATTAATAAGTGTTATATCGTTGTGCACAATTTTCATGTAAGGCTCGTTATAATTTTCGTTTTAGAAGTAATCGCGTTTAGAGTTTAAATTTTCCGTTTTTTTGTAGTTTTCATATTAATTTTATTTTAATCACCTCGGGGTAGGTGAAGTGAAGCTGTGAGCTTGATTTAAATTTCATTTTTAATTTTGGTTGTTTCTCTACGTTATTTGAATTAATTTTTAGTTTGCTTTGAATTTTTGAAACCACGTGGATTTTTTGTGGTATAAGAAATTCCTTCTAGAACGAATTCACCGTTTTGTTTGCTAAAGGATTTGCATTGTCTTTTTTTAATTGTAGAATCTTATGCAGGTTTGTTTTTTGCCAGAATCTTATATTCATGGTTTAGATTTTTCCTGTTTGTTTGTATCAAATTGTTTTTTTTTTTCTTTTTTTTTTTTTATACAATAAATCTAATGATTGTAAATATCATTTTAAAATCACACTTTCTTTATTTTTGAATCGACCATTTCAATTTTGGGGATTTTAAAGAAAGTGCAATTTTGCAAACGCCCACTATTACTTTTTAAGAAAGTTACTCTGAGATATAAGAATCTCTGGCGCCCTTTTAAATTCATCATTGCTGAGCTAGCTAAATTAATATTGTCATTTTTAATTTTTTTAAACTTATATGCTTGGACAATCAGTTCACAGCAGTACGTATGCCGTGATACGCGATAAAGAATAAGATATAGTAAAACAAGGAACGCGAGTGTTATCTTCCGTTACAAATCTGATATATAAATTAAGTGTACACCCTACTTTGTATATACAGTATGGAATGCCTAAAGTATCAAGAACAATCAGTGGAAGTATACATTTTGTTCTGCCTGTCCTTTGTCAGGACGTAACATATTTCGACATCCAAACGCGCATATCGAAAACTATCACATATAGGCATTTAACGCGTGGTATAATCTTACACTGACTTTCAACATACAATGCAACCACACAACAATATATACAGAATCTCATTAGAATAAAGAAGTATGAAAAAGAATCACAATTTTGTGAACACCTTGTATAATTTTTTAAATCACGTCTATATACGGTACTCGATGCCAAATAGAGTGTTTATAACTGATTTCTGAAATTCGATCAAATAAGCACAACATATGTCGTTTCGTGGTTATTTTAACACCCTGTATATAAACAGCCCTACCAATCGAAAGAACTGGAGGAAACTTTTTTCTATCTCTCACCGTTTAAAAGTTATTTCGGATAAACGAAATTTTGGTCGAACTTCATGGGCGTTTTACATCCTCTAAAGGTTAAGTTCCGCAGCAACAGAAAGTGTCCTTGAGTAACACTCCGTCGGGTCCATAAATTGGCGAAGTTTCATTAGAATCCGCGATTTACAGAGGTTTCCCTGTAAGTTTCAAAGCAACTCTGTACGGATACAAGCAATTCAAGAATGTATTCTGGCCGTAGCGCCAAGGTCATTAAAAAAGAACAAAGAATTTCATTGATAAATACGGGTAGTGTCTTGATTGATATATCTCTATACGTACTGCTGTGTACTGATAGTAATAAATGAACTTGCAAAATGAATATTAAAAATGAAAAATTAAATTAGCTAGCTCAACGGAAAACATTTTAAGAAAGGGCAAAAGAACAATTAATCTCAGAGTTACCCTCGCGAATTAAAACTTGAATCTAACCACGATAAGCAAATAGTGAGTGAAAGAAATCTGACTTTCTTACCCACTAAACAAAATTCGGTAACAGAAATGTTTCGAAGATGTAACATTATTAACTTTGAAACTTCGAGTGTAACGTGCAGAAACGTTTTTGTTTACCCTACAGAACCTGCGACATGTCCGCCCTCAGAAGCGTCTCAAAGAAACGTTGCGTTTGAATACGTTTTAGAAACGTAACTGTTAACATTTTAAGAAACGTTTTATAAACGTAATCATTTGAAACATTTTTGTACCATAGAGGCAGTAAAGTGTTGCAAACCCATTTTTGCCCATTATGTAGTTTTAGTATACCATTTTCTGTAATTGCAGATTAAGAAAATCGTAAACACTTCATAATGGGCAAAAATGGACTTATGACATTTTACCTCTGTGGTATAGAATTGTAAGTAGTAGTGTATTGTAGATTATACAAACGGAAGTTGAATTGTATTAAAAAGTCTTTATTAATTTTTTTGTTACAACTTATTTTGCCTTACTGCAAATCTAGTATACTGCAAATCAGTTTGCATAAACCATATCTTTATGGTATACTAAAAAATGACCTTCAACAACCATGAGTAGGTATCTTTTTCTTACAGCAGCTAAAAATGTTAAAAGGTTAATAAGGTATTAATAAGTTATAAAACTTTTTTTTAACATGATTTGATACTACTACACTATTGGTCTGAATTAAGTTCGCTAACAAATTATTTTCCCAGCAAAATGTGAGTTGAGGTTATGTATATCGAGTAGTTGAGAGAAATTTTATGAGTCATAATTGAACTAAGTATATACCTAATATACTTACCGAATTCTCAGCTTCAGGTGTTTCTGTCATTACGTTAATTAGAAAAAGCATAAGTTTGCCACTTAGCCACAATCTGATCTGGCTACAACGGCCAGCATACGCAAACTCTACTCGTGCTAGCGGTGCCCCACGGTGCCCGGTGCCCTCGAAATTTGCCGTGTTTGTGTATGCGCAATGCGCAGCTACTTATAACGATGTTACTTTAGGTTATACAAGATACATTTCCTAAATGTTACAAGTAAACATTAAAAAAAAAACGTTTCATGTATGTAAGTTACAAATATATGTTGCAAATCTTACGCCCAAAAATTGAAAAGGTTTAATTAAAAATAAAAGAACAGAATTTTAACTCAACAACGTTAATTAACAATCAAAAATTTATTACAAAAAAAAATTAATTACAGATTTGCAGAAAAAAAAACCGTGAAGAGAGGGTTGTGGCCTAAATTTAAAACTGCACGTGATTCTAAATTATAAAAGGACAATGCTATTTCCTAGGTCAAAGCAAAAGATTTGTTTGTTCAGGAAGATAATTTTTTTTATAACAATCCACGTGGTTTCAAATTAAAATAAAATAAATTCGTGGAACTTTACAAAATTGAAAACTAATAGCAAGCACAATGCTTCTATTCACCCAATCCGAGGTGATTAACAAAATAAAAATGAATCAGCAATCCTTGATGGACAGAATAAAACAATTTACGCGAATCAAATTACGAAATAAAAATGAAATACCAAATAGCAGCACTAATTTAAAAATACATGTACTCAAGCTAGCGTCTGCCAAGGAACTGGTTGAACAATTTCTACCGCTGCGTACAACGAAGTCGTACAATTCACCGACAAAAACTAAAAGAAAAGGTGCTAAATAGACCTAGCCAAATGCTAGATATCTAAAAGAATGAAATTAATTAAAAAAAAACTTAATACTTAGTTAAATAAATCATACTATTAATTCTTTAACTAAAATTATACAAACTTAACATTATTAATTGTGGAAATTTCTCGATACAATGATTCAGCAGTTTTAAACAAATCAAATAATTCAACACAAAATACACAGCGGTAATGTGGGTTGCCACAGCAGTACACATTGCATGTAATTGTATTCACGAATAAAACGTATTTTAAATATGTCAAAAAAAAGTAGTTGGCCTTACCTTCCGAAAAAACGAATGTCGATGCCAAATATTATATGTATGTATATGAACCAACTTTTGTATAAGATTTTCTTTCAATTAAACTGCTCATTCAAAACTGGAAATACGTATATTAAGCGTACGCAGTTGTCGAATCGTAATAGCGATGCTCCGCCCGTCCTTTCCTATTCGAGAGCTGTGTAGGTTCCAAATGATATATATCTGTTCCCCGAAAAAGCCATTAGGAACGTATTATATAGTACTGTGTACACCGTATAATATAGAATGAACGCATAGGCAATTTACACCGAAGAGACATTTTTATTGCTAACTATGGAATTGGAAAACCACAGTCGTTATAAGGGCTAGCCTACTCTGACCACGGCAGCAGAAACATTGCCAAGACCTCGGATTTAAATAATTTAACGAACAATGAAAACAATACAACACCAACTCATATTCTAGGAACACATCGTCAAGAATTTCACGTCCATGAGGTCCCCAATATCCATTTCAAGATCATAGCAACATTGATACCTAATATACAGCCAACGTTCTTAAGATCACGTAAGTATCAGACATGGAATAATCCGCCAACCTTGAGACCGTCGTTGAGCCAACGTCTTAAATTATTCTCATTTTTAGGTAAAGCTGGCATTACTTGCAGAGTTCCGCCAACACATTCGTGCCCGTTAGCTAAAATTGCGCCAAATCGTCTCTGCTACCAGGAAATCGTTATCACAGAGAATATAAAAAATTGGAAAGGTGTAATTTTTTTTTTATATTGAATTTTATTTATTCCTTAAGCATGTTTTTAAAACATTTGCGTAGTCTAAAAATTAAATTTAAATTTCATTAATCTATTAGATATGCTGAACACCTTGAAACCTCCAAAAACGGTTGCCACATTTCAATAATAAAAAAAAAATCTATAATTTTCAAGCATTATATTTATTGCAGTATATTTTTTCTCAACAAATAATTACAATTTCTTGAAGCTGCTGAATCAGTAAAGTGTAAATAACATCTTGCGGCTACTAGTAGACACTTCGTGAACTCTTAAATTTCAGGTTTTTAATATCATCCATTCAAGTATATCATAAACGGTATGTTCGGTATCTCTAGACATGACACCAGCGAAGTTTGCTTAATTCAAATTCCCATGAAAGATGTCTTAAATTAAGGAGTTATTCGAACATAAATCGCTTTAGCATCATTTTTAGAGCATTAGGGATGAAAATGCATATAAGTCAGCGTTATGGTCGCAGAAAACTTTTGATTAAAATTCGGAGACTTAATACAGGTAGATATTTATAAGTATTAGCGTATCACCTAGGGAAATATATATGTATTTTCTCTCTTTTATAAAGCGAATGCCAGCACTAAATTGAAAATGTTTTCTGCAAAAAGTTTTAATCTAAATTTTTTTCGTGGTTAGTTGATTTCGTAAAATCCGTTCCCATTGAATAATTTATTTTAAACGGTGGATAACAGAGAGGATTATTCTTATGTTCAATAATAACCTATGAAGGACTGTACATAATATATAAATATGCAAATGTGAGGTAAAATTCATACGTTATCGCTTTAGGATCGCCTTATCTGTTGTTCATCTTTTAAAAATTTATAAAAAAGCAGTTTAGATTATACTATGCACACAAAAAAATCTATTATCAATCTGAATATTTTTATTTATTCAGAAATCAAAACTTAATATATATTTAAATGAACTAAATCTTGTTGGTTAGAACATCACTAGGTAGAGTGACAAGGTACAGTACAAGGTAAGTACGTACGTGTTATATAATATTAAAGAATTGCTGGTTTAAAATACTTTGAAATAATACTTAGAGTCAGCGCCATTGTGTCGATAATATGTGAACATGGTAAGTGTGTACATTAAAAAACATATGTAGGTATTACTAGTTATTAGTTTTCAGTAGGTAATACCCAGCAAATTATTATACTGATGAATTATATCAGTAACCAACGCCGACTAGATACCAGGCTCAGGTATTGAATGGGAAGTATCCCGAGAACACCCGGTCGCAACGACGGATACGCATAACATCTATACCTCTACACATCAATATCCCGTGCGCACTCCTGGAGTACCCCGATACGCTACCCTCTCCCAATAATTGTAAAACTATAAAGTATGACAGTAAATTTATTTAATTACATAATTCTTCCTTATTTATTAATTTTTCCCTACCGAGGTTTTTTGGTGTTACAGACACAAAATTAGTAGGTAATTACTACCCTTGAATAGTAGAAATGCTTAGATTAAGCAGATAAGTATAAATATTATGAATTCAATATACTTATATTTTGGAAGCAAATAATGACAATACTTCAAATAATACTTTTATAAACTTCTATTAAATGTACATAAGTTATTAAGCCATGAATATGATATTTCCAGTTGAGAAAATCCATTTACTCAAATCTAAAATAATTATTTTTGTGGTGAAAATATTACATGTTCATAATGATTTTAGTATATTGATTACATTTGAACTAAAAAATTGTTTTGTCTAACAAATTCACGGGTTTGGAAAACTGAACAAATTTTATTTTCAATATAAATACATCATCTTCTTGCTTATATAGGAAGTTATGTTATATTCAATGTGATGCATTTATATTCAAATTGAGTGATTATTTTCTTGTGTGTGTACCAATTGCATTTAGCTTTAGACAGAAATTTATTAAAAAAAAAACATGTGATAAGATAATGAATACTACGACCACAATATTTAACATATGAAGATCTATTTTCCTTTATTCGTATTTTATTTCACCTGTCCAAGTTTCATAAGTTTTCTATTTTCATTAAGCTTAATTATTTCGATGCTTGTACACACAAAAAAATAATTACTCAATTTGAATATAAATGCATTACATTGAATATAACATAACTTCCTATATAAGCAAGAAAAGATGGTGTATTTATATTGAGAATAAATTTGTTCAGTTTTCCAAACCCGTGAATTTGTTAGACGAAACAATTTTTTTGTTCAAATGTAATCAATATACTAAAATCATTATGAACATATAGTATTTTCACCAAAAAATAATTATTTTAGATTTGAGTAAATAGATTTTCTCAACTGCTCAACTGGAAACCAATCATATTTATGCCTTAATAATTTATTTACATTTGATAGAAGTATAAATATGTAATTTGAACTATTGCCATTATTTGTTTCCAAAATATAAGTATATTGAACTCATGATATTTACCTGCTTAATCTAAGCATTTCTACTATTCAAGGGTAATAATTACCTACTAATTTTGTGTATGTAACACCAAAAAACCTCAGTAGCGGAAAATTAATAAATAAAGAAATATTATGTAATTAAATAGATTTGTCATACTTTATAGTTTTACAATGTTTGGCAGAAGGTAGCAAATCGGGGTACTCCAGGAGTGCGTACGGGATATTGATGCGTAGAGGTGTAGATGTTATGTGTATCCGTCGTTACGACCGGTGTTCTCGGGATACTTTCCACTCAATGCCTGGGCCTGGTATCTAGTCGGCGTTGGTTACTGATATAATTTCAATCAGCATAATAATTTGCTGGTATTACCTACTGAAAACTAATAACTAGTAAATACCTATATATGTTTGTTAATGTACATACCTGCCATGTTTATATATTATCGGCACAATGGCGCTGACTATAAGTATTATTTCAAAGTTTTTTAAGCTAGTAATCCCTTAATATTAGATAACATGTACGTACTTACCTTCGAAGATTTTGATGGTAGCATCTGTGCATCAGCCCCATTACATCCCATTCTCTAAGTAGCTGTGAAACAGTTGGGGTATCCATTTAGATTTACTTACACTCACAACAAACAACACTTTGGTTCCTATCAATAAAAATGACGCCAGTAAACTATGTACACTTCTTCACAGGAAAAATCGGGACACCAGCAATTCGAATTTAAATTTCTTGATTGTATAAGCAACTTTCTGAGGACGTATTCACTTATCACAGCCATAAATCACTTAATTATGTAATATTACTGCGATCAAAGGTAACGACTAGAAATTTAAACAAAAAAAAATAAGTATAAAGAGAAAAAGGTTTCTGTATAACATAACAAATCGGAGTTTTCGTGGCGGCGTTTCCTTTAGAAATACCATTGAAAAAAAAAATAACAACAAAAAGAACTCTTGAATGGACGGCTTCATTTAAAAATATATATGTATTTAACTTGTTTGATGTTATGTAGAGATAATTGTTTTTTAAGAAAACATGTGGTGATGGGATTTTATTATTTAATATTATGTTACTTGTTAGTGCTGCTTTGATGTTAGTTACTTACTTCGATTTATGCTCGCGACTATTAATTTAGCAATAGACAATATGTCAGTCAGCCTCCTCAGTTTTGGGATAATGTGATTTTCACAGATTTATTGACTACACTATTATTGATGTATTAATTACTATTGTTGTTTAATGTTCTTAAATATTGTATTACTATAAAGTTTCTTTCTATCTATAAAAAAAATACCAAAACCAGGTTTAAGATTATTTATAAAATTTTTAAATAAAGCAATTAAGTTGGCAAAGAAATTATTTATTTTATGAACCCTCCGTTTATTGTATTTTCAGGAAATATATTTTAGCTATGGCTTGTGTAATCTGACGTCGTTAATCTATTTTCTTGAGACATGGCCAACACTGGGTCTCTTTACGAAAGGACAGGTTTATTAACAATTATTTAAAATATTATTGGATTTATAAAACATAACAAACATTGTAAGAAAGTATATTGTTCGTCAATCTCAGTTAGTGCTAAAATATTTATTTTTGAATTTGATACATTTAATAGTTTTTCGTTGCTACTGTCTGAAGCTGTGTTACAGACTAAAAGTGTTAGCTATATATCAATAAAATAGAACGACATTGGATTACACAGGCGATAGTTAAGATATATTTCTTGAAAATACAATAAACGGAGGGTTAATAAAATAAATAATTTCTGTATATAATACTTGCTGTAAAAATGTTATAAATAATCTTACACTGTTTTTGGTAATTTTTTAAAACAGAAAAATATTTTGTAGTAATACAATATTTAAGAATACTAAACAACAACAATAATGAATACATCAATAATAGTGTAATTAATCAATGTGAAAATCACATTGTTCAAAAACTCACTTCAGGAGGCTGATTGAGATATTGTCTATTGCTAAAGCAATACTCGCGAGCATAAATCAAACTAATATCGTAGTAATAGGTAATATAATTTTAAAATCCCATCGCCATATGTTTTCTTAAAAAAAATCTCTACATAACATCAAACAAGTTAAATACATATATGTGTATTTCTAAATGGTGCCGTCTACTCAAAAGGCCTTTTATTTGTTATGTATTTTTTTTGCATTAATATCTCCGTATTCGGTATTTCTAAAGGAAACGCCGCCACCGAAATTCCAATGTGTTTATTTAATGTATAAACTTTTTCTCTATATATATTTATATTTCTGTTTAAATTTTTAGTCTTTACCTTTGATCGCAATAATACACACAAAAAAGTGATTTACGGCTTTGATAAGTGCATATATCCTCTGAAAGCTGCATTTACACCCAAGAAATTTTAAAATTCACGATTGCTGGTGTCCCGATTTTTCCTGTGAGAAGTGTACATGCAAAACCCTCTAAACCGCCCTAAAAAAGAGGGAACCAATGACAGATAAGTTTAGCTGTAATTAATGGTCGGGGTAAAATTGTTTCAAATTTCCATGTCAATTTATAATATTTATATAGTAATTCATTATACCAAACGTATAAGTAATTTTATTTTGAATCTACAGACTTTCTCAATATGATTGCATATTTATTCCTTACAACAATAACAATGTTCATTTGGAAGAAGTATACTTCAATGTAAATATTTGTACTGTTTGTTCTAAGAGTATATTGTGTTTTTAGAGAATTTACTCTTACGTTTTAATCAACCAGATTTAGTTCATTTAAATATATATTAAATTTCGATTTCTAAATAAATAAAAATATTCAGATTGATAATAGATTTTTTGTGTGTATTTCCATGATGTTTTAATTTACATCACTGATTTCTCTGCTTTTTGTCTTCTTTTTAAAATTAGAATCCAAACAGAACGAATTAAAAAAAATATGTTTGGATCGAAGACCGACTATTACTCAAGAAAGTAGAAAAAATGCTGGAGATCCTTTTTTCGCTGGAAATTGATGTACTACACCGAAAACGGAATGCTGATAAATGTGAACTCAATAATCAGTTCGAGAATCCAATAACCTACGTTTTCCAGGAAGTTACCCTTAGAGAGAAATTGAAAATGAAAAAATATCTATTTTTTTTACTTCTAATATACAGATTGTTTAATGAATACACTGCAAAAAATGTAAAGGCTATTCCTTCCTTTATTCTAAGAATATTTTGATGATTTTTGAGAAGTCGCTTTGTTTAGAAGATACAAAGCGAAAACATTTTTCGCACCATTTTCTCTGAGAAAATTGTTTTACATGTAATTTTAGATCATAAAATCTTGCTTTTCGTCGAAAATGTTTTCGTTTTTTTGATTTCTTGATTGCCGAACTCCTAAAAAACCCCAAAGTCGTTTCCTAGTGAGTTACTCCCTGCAATTAACATTCATTCGCTTTCTCACAACTTCCATATTTTCTGTTGGAGTAGTGTAAACCACTGACTTTAGATGGCCTCATAAGAAATAATCAATGGGGTTTAAGTTCGAGAATCGAGCAGGACATAAATAAAGTCCACCTCGACTAATCCACCGATCTCCCTAAGTTACTCACAAGCATTCAGCACACTATGCGTGGCTGCCCCATCTAGTATAAATCACATTGCGTTTCTCTTTACCAATGGTAAATCCTGCAGAAACCGAGGCAGCGATTAACCACAATTCCAACCTAAACGTTCAACGAGAGCTGATGTTAAGAACGATCCCCAAATTTTTTTCAGCCCATACGTGATTGTTGCAAAAATTCCTTATTGCAGGTCTTGAGAAATTTGCTTCATAGGTAAAAAGAATTAGCGCCAGTAGTTGAGGAATTTTAACCAATGTGTGCAAAAGCCATTGACAGAATGTTCGTATATTTCAGCGTTTCACAAAAAGGAGTACTCATATAAACGCGGGTCTACTGTATTATATTTTTATTATTATTGACAACCATAGTAAAAATATTTTAGTTAAATCAAATGTTATGGAATCCATATAGTACTTGGAATATGTAGTAGCTGGTGATCGTAAATTTACCGATTTTTTCGGTAAATTCGGTAATTCGGTAAATGAAAATGAAAATACCGGTTTACCGGTAAATTACTGGTAATTTTTTTTTTCATGTGTGACAATGGTGATTCCCCAAGAAAATAGGGTTAGAAGTTAGGCTACACTGTTGAAAATTTTAACACTTTTTTGACTAATTTAATAGTCAGGAGAGGTCCACACTGTTTTCGTGTTATTTTGTCGAGAACTATAGAAGTTTAAATTTGACGAACAAAGATAGTCAAGTATTATCTATTGCTAAGGGGTTATTTTGTCCAACTAACACGTGGAATTATGATATACTTCTAGTCACATTTTATTTGATCTAGACTAGACAAATTTACTAGCTGTTTAACTAAATGAATGCGATCTATTGGATGATTTAACACCGTTTGCTAAACACAACGTCTTTTTAATATGCAACTCCTATTTCTTAGTGCTATAATATTCTCTCTTTAAGACGTTTTCTCTATTATAAATTTACAGAACCACTCATTCAAAAGTTTTGGTTTCAACTAAACGTACTAATTTTAAAATGATTTTTCGAGAACCATTATAAAATTAAGTGAATGTTTATGCTATTTGATTCAAATCTGAACTAATTACGTAAATAGTTGTTCCCAATACATCTTTAAGATGTTGAAATTTTTTATTCCCACTGGAATTAACGTTTAATAACACAAGGTTACACTTTGCAGGTCAGTCACATTTGGTGGTTTGTTTGGATATGTTAATACGTAGAAACAAAGTCGAAAACAGATACACGTGCAATGCAGGTGGTGCGTATAATGCAATACTGTATTAGATTAGGTGGGGTTTCTATATTTCTAACCGAGGGAAAAATTCTGATTGGTTGATGCTTCTGAATGTCTAGAGAAAATAGTAAATCCTCATATCTGAACAAAGATTCACACCAAATTCTAGTAATTTCTGTTCTACTAAATACATGTAGTCAATTCGTCTGGCAAAGTTTATAAAAATCAACACTAAAATATTTGACTAGCGCAAAATTAACGCCAACACCGTAATATTTTCAACAGTGTAGAATAATACATATTTTACATAATCTTAAGGCATAATATTAGAATTTTGTAATAAATATTTGTATTTAATTATTTTAAACAGTTGTAAGAAGTAAAACAAAATATTTAAGGTTAAAATTTTTAAAACAATGTTGCATTAATGTTCTCTCATAATGTGGTGTATTCAAAATTGCTAATTTAAATACGTGAAATGTTGTTTTTATATACTATAATATGAAAAAATCACATACAATATTTACATATTACATTGTACTGAATTATTATTATTATTATTTTTAAATATTTAAAAATGAGACATTTACTTACTCTTTAAGAAAAACGATTTAAAACTTTTAAAAATCTTAAAAACACTCCAGAGCATATACTAACTCAACTTTTTTCGAAAGATAAATAAAATCCACACAAAAAACCATAAAATGAGAGAATTGAAATTGTACTTGTTGACAAAGGCAAGTAGGAGGTGGGGTGTTTTGCTTCCTGCCGTTCTAGCAACCGCCCTAGCAACAAATGAACATTAATCTCGCTTTTCTTTGTGTTGCTTTTCGTTATCCATCTTGTTTCCATTCTTATTTTCTTTTAATTTCTACGCGACCTTTTTTTCAACTTTTTGCTTTTTTTTGTTGAGAATTTTTTGATTCCTTCTCTTTCTGACTAATTCGGTGGAATGGAAATTATACGTTTCTATTCAAAAGTTTTTGTCAGTTTCTTTTCTATATTCTCTATTAGAGCGGTTCTCAATCTCAAGAAAGTTTAAATTAAAATTAAACAAAAAACATCTCCCCTAAAATTAATAAGTGGGTACATTGTTACTTAGACTTACCTGTTTTTTTATTTTGAATGTCCCTTTAGACCTTTAAATACATACCTATAAACATAATACTTCGTAGATAAAAATTTCTGGTATGGATTTTTCATTTACCGAATTACCGAATTTACCGGTAAATTTACCGAACGTTTTTTGGTCAATTTACCGGTTAACCGGTAAACCGGTATACAATCCTTAGTAGTAGCCTTGCGTAGTAACTTTAGGTGGAGCACCGGATTAGGATGATTTATAATTACATATTTATTAGTTTTTCATAAATAAAGTGTATTATGTTCAACACAATCTCTTTCATTTCCACCGTTCCTACTGTAATTGGCCTTCCTGATTCTCTTCTTCGTTTCATTAAGACGTTGATGACTACTTTGGCAGGAAAGTTAGTTACATTATAGGGTATCATCGTGTCCGGAAAAGTATAAAGAATTTATCCGTGTTAGAGAAGAAAAACCTATTGCAACTAAAAAAAAAAAAACAAATGGTGACGTCATAGTTCGATAATAGATAATAAAAGAAATATGTTTATGTTAACTAAGTATTGCCTTTTATAAAAATAAAATTGAGGTGTTTCAGCATTTTCCAAACAATCAATGTATACATACTACATACAACCCGTCTGTTTTATTTTCTCCGTACGGTTTGTAAGCGCTAAAAATTACCGTTCACACACTGCGTTTTACTTATAAAGAGAAGGTAGGTACCTTTATATTTTTCAATGTAGCAGTTCTTTACAATGTACTATCACTGATAGCAACTGGTAATTTTTATTACATAAATATTTCAAGTCAACAACAAAATTAGTTTATATATAAATTACAATAAATTAGGTTGTAAATATATGTACAATAATAAATTATACAAGCCATAACACTTGTTAAATATTATATGTTAATCGAGGGTATTTTCAATACTACGTTAACATTTGACGGGTTAACTTAACTTGCTTTGATAAAGATATTTCATTTTATGTATTATAATTTATATATGATTTTAAGTGCGACCATTTTTTTTTGTATATCGATCCAATCCATATTTATAAATATATAGTGCAACCGGTAAATAAGGAATATTTTATACATTTCTATATTGAATTTGAGTAAAATCCTTCAAATCTATCTCTTTTTCGTCAAGTAATTCTGCGAAAAGGATTCTATTGTGCGAAATTTCTATTCGTCATTTACAAATAGAAGTAAATAAATAAAGTTTTAAACTTTATACATGGAAATTTTGTCCATTTGTCGGAGCGAATTTCTGTCCGTTTGTCGGAACTTCCATACCTCGTAGCAACTTTATTTTAAACTTGGTGAAATACGTTCTATAAATGAAAAGTAGGGGGAAAAACAGGATTCATTCGGGATGAAAAATCTGCGCATAATCCGACATTAACATATACTCGTCACTTGAAAATTTTAAATAGTTATACTAACTTTAGGTATTTCATGCTTTATAGGTAATATATATTACCGAATTCAACTAGTATGTTCTTACTTTTACTAACAATCTACATTTAATCAATACTTGTTTATCTCATCTCGAATATTTAAATTGGAAACGCATGAATTTTATTATCGCTACAGTTAATGAATCCTAACATTAATTATATTTTTCCATTTATCCTGATTGTCTGAAGTGCAGTCCATGTTCAATAATAAATCAATACTCAATTTCAAATGAACAACCTTTTGTAAATGTGCCCGCGGATTCAAAGCATTTCGATGAATAGTGGCGAATTATGTGCATGTTGCATCTAGTCGTATAACACGTCAATATACATACTTCCAATTCAAGTTCCCACCTAGAATATACAGGTGTCTCACGACGAACTGCATCGATCGATATATGAACGAGTATACATTGGAAAATTCTGAAAATTTCGCAGTATACTAAAGCCGACCTACGCTATTGAACTAAACTATTTTTAATAATCTAGCGCATCCGGTTGTACCGGAAATGGCAGTCAACTTTGTTATTTTAAAAGGAACACCCTATATATTATTACATTTTTTGATTCCCCGTTCAAATCTAAAGTAAGTTTGTTAAAACAACTATGTTGTTATTTTCAACCATATTTGAAATATTTGCATTTTTTTTAAATTTTTGACAGATGGGCGAGTGCATCTGAACTTCTACAACTGCAAAGGTATTTAACTTGGAAAATTGGAAATTTGTAGAAACACATCTGTCATGTGGAATCTAGTGTGGCTAACCTTTAGTAATATTTTTGCCTGCCTAGGCAGGAAAACGGTAGTTCTCTTGCCGCTTTGAAGTACTGCAAAATGAGTGCTTCTGAACGGAGGTGCAAAATAGTTATTTGTATCACTAGGCCAGAAACTACAGTTTTGTGAGTATGAGTACGGTTTGTGGGCCGAGGCGGTAGCCGAGACCCACAAGTACGAATACTCGCAAAAGAGTTTCTGGGCGTGCGATACACAATATTTTTTGGGTCGACAAATCTTAATTTGGAATTGAAAATTGAAAAGAAATTTTGACACTAGGAAGTTGACAGTACAAGTAGGCACACATGTTTCATACCTTACCGCCATATTCATAGAGGTTCCTTAAGGTTCTCCTTGACATACAAATTTTTGTTTCGTAGACCACATTTTCCCTTACGGGTACCTTAGATAAGGAAAATTTCTACCTTAAGGATACCCTAGAAAAAAATACTTGATATTTTGACACGTGTTGTCATTTTGGATGTCACTAATCATTTATTAAATTAATTAATGGGATGCAATGGCAGGTACAGAGGATTTTTTGGAGTATATAAATGTAAAATATGATAGTAATAGACAACCAAAAACGGTATATTAGTGACGGATAAAAATCCCGTGAAATACGTTAATAATGCAGAATTTAGAGAGGTATTGTTTTTCTAAACAAAATATTCCGTACAGTTTATTGGCGCTTGTTAACGGACGATTACCGAGGATAAAAAATCCTGATGGTTTACTCATATCACTGCTTTTTTGCGCTATTAACTTCTTGGATTTTTTTTTTGTCTCTGATATACAGTTTTAAGATAAATAAGTTAAATTTTTATGAAAGTCCTACAACATTGTATTTACTAAATATTATATTAGTATACATATTTATATTGTATTTGCCTAACATACAATAGTTGATACATGCAGATTCGAGGTTTATTCGCATCATTCAAAACTTTTAAATTCGCTTGCTAAAAAAGACAAGACAGTTTGTACGAAGAACGACAAAATATTTACGTTAGCCAATCTTGGTGGTCAAACTGGTAAAATTTTTTGAAATAAAAAATCAGATTCTTTGCTCTTATTGTTCAAATAATAGGAGTTCCAAATTTAAAAATACTGTTGTAACCCTGTATATTATTTTAACTTCGTACACTAAACGTATCTACGTTACAATGCATGATAGCAGTTTCTTTATCTATTCATTCTCACGAGTGTAACTTAATATTAGAATTATAACTTCTCACAGCTTTTCTAAGAAAAGTCTTCGCATACCATGACAATAGTACATAGAAGTAAGTTTCGACTAGACACCTAGAAAAAGATATATCTTCCTCTGTTTTTAAGTTTATCAAAACCACTACCCCACCTACGCCCTTTGTAAGTTTATATATAGATGTAAGAATAGGTATAAGACAATCATTCACACATTATTCGCATTTCATTTTTTTTCAACATAATTAGTATTTCAAGTAGTATGTAGTTAGTTTTAATATCAATTAATACCTAGCTTCTCTGAGTTCAAACATTAATAAATTCACAACTCCTAATTTAGGTCATTATTTTAAACAATTTCCAAACCTTACCCGGGACAAGCCCCACAGTTTGGACGGGAACACAACAATACTTTATGTTATGGTTTATCTATTCTGTTTACATAAATTTCAAACCACACTAGTCAAATAAAATTGAACGAAACCACTATCTAATCACAAACAAGTCGTGAACTGTCAACAACAAATTTAAAATAAATACCTAAATATGGAAGATTATAAGTACAAAAGTAACAGTGAAGCTAGTCAACGTGGTACGCCACTGATTTTATAGCAATGTCATTTAATAGAATTCTATTCATGAATTCTATAGGAAGCATCCTTGTCCTATAATAGCCGAAGTGAGTCGATATTGTGACTATGAAATAGAAAGTTGTTCAAAGTGTAAGCTTTCCTTAAAGTACGTCCACACGCTCGGAGTTCGCCGAACTCCGAATGTTCGGCAACTACCGAATCGTATGGACGCGACCGTCCATACGATTCGGGGTTTGCCGAACTCCGAGCAATACGGGAAAAGGCCGAACGTTCGATATGAGAGTTTAGTGTCGTAGCATTGAGTAATTGCATGAATTAGGTTGGTGTTAGTACAGAAATTATGACTGGTTATGATCCATTGCTGTCACTGCATAACTGAAACTCTTTTTTGGTTGGAAACCCGGCAAATCATAAATATTTGAAGTTCTTCATTTTGGTTGAGCATGACAGAAACTCAATATAAATCAGGGACACCAGTAATTCATTCATTAGGTTATGAAAATATTGACAACTACAATTACTTATGCTATTATTTAATTTTTGTTATTTTCCAAATTTACGATGATGAATGTATGGGTAATTGGGTATATAATGGCGAACAAACTCGAACAAAAAAAGTAGTTTTATTGACCTTCTATAATTTTTATGACCAACGTGATTGTTATCATTAAAACGTTCGTCGTAATCATCTAATTTTTTAATTTATTTGCCTCTTTATAGACAAAAAATCATATACGCATTTAAACCAGATCATCACATAACAGTATACATTTCGACCATCTTTAGTAAAATTTAAGAAATTTGATGAATTATGAAAAGAGTGGTAAGCTTTTTAGTATTTAGGATTGCATTTATTTAATTATTTTATCTCAACATTAGTTTTAAAGATAAATTTTTATAAAACTTAAGATCTTTAATTTACTTGAAATGCATCAATTTAATGTAATAATGAATACTAAAATTACGCTCATATCAATGTCAAAAAAAAAACACGTTGAATTGTTTATTATCTTTGGCAAAGCTGTCATTTTCAGCATACGACATAGTAGTTTCAGTAAATAAATTTGTATTTGTTACCTGCGGTCATATGTAACAGTTATTAAAAACTGTAAGTATAATAGTATGACTAGTAAGAGACGAGCTCACTAGACAGCTTTCCCTCTCACTCTAAATACCTTCCCGAATGTGTAGACGGGTGCCAAAACTTCGTCTAGCCGAACATTCGTACACGTTAACGTGCGCCATTTTCCAATGCAGATCTGGAATAGGCAAACAGTTTGCTGACTAGTTCGCCGAACTCCGAACTGCCGGTCCACACGACTAACCGCCATATTCATAGTGCTTCCTTAAGGTATACTTTTCCTTAAGGTTCTCCTTGACATAAAAATGTTTGTTTCATAGACCACATTTTTTCCTTAAGGTTACCTTACATAAAGGTGCATCCACACGCTCGGAGTTCGCCGAACTCCGAGCACTAGTTTGGCGATCTCCTAGTCGTGTGGACGGGCAGTTCGGGGTTCGGCGAACTAGTCGGCAAACTGTTTGGCTATTCCCGATCTGCATTGGAAAATGGCGCACGAATGTTCGGCTAGACGGAGTTCGTGCACCCGTCCACACATTCGGGAAGGTATTTAGAGTGAGAGGGAAAGCTGTTGACAGCTGTCTAGTGAGCTCGTCTCTTACTAATCATACTATTATACCTACAGTTTTTTATAACTGTTATATATGACAGCGGGTAACAGATACAAATTTATTTACTGAAATTACTATGTCGTATGCTGAAAATGACAGATTTGCCAAAGATAATAAACAATTCAAAGTGTTTTTTTTTGACATTGATAGGAGTGCAATTTTAGTATTCATTATTACACTAAATTGACGCATTTTAAGTAAATTAAAGATCTTAAATTTTATAAAAATTAATCTTTAAAACTAATGTGTAGATAAAGTAATTAAATAATTGCAATGTTAGCCTAAATATTAAAAAGCTTACCACTCTTTTCATAATTCATCAAATTTCTTGAATTTTATTAAAGAGGGTCGAAAAGTATATTGTTATGTGACGATCTGGTTTAAATGCGTATATGATTTTTTGTCTATAAATTGGCAAACAAATTAAAAAATTAGATGATATTTATTAATATATAATCATTTAAAAGAAACCACCCTCATTCCTCACGGCCCTCAATTTGAAACGATAAAGAATCCATACATCCACAGTGCAAACATATTCGCCTCATTGTTAATATTACTCATACAGGTGTATGATGCTCGTAGATAATTGGATAAAAAATGGCGAAGAAATTTGAGCAAAAAAATATTTCTTTGATTGACTTATAATTTTTACGGTGAATGTTTCAATGATTACAATCACGTTGGTCATAACAATTATAGAAGGTCAATAAAACTACTTTTTTTGTTCGAGTTTGTTCGCTATTGTATACGCAAAATGAATGTATGGGTATTCATCATCGTAAACTTTGGAAAATAACAGAAATTAAATAATACCGTAAGTTGTTAATATTTATAACCTAAAGATGAATTACTGGTATCCGTGATTCATATTTAGTTTCTGTCACGCTCAACAAAAATGACAGCACTTCAAATATTTATGATTTGCCGGGTTTCCCGCGAAACCAAAAAAGAGTTTCAGTTATGCAGTGACAGCAATGGTTCATAACCAGTCATAATTTCTGTACCAACACCAACCTAATTCATGCAATCACTCAATGCTACCACACTAAACTCTCATACCGAACGTTCGGCGTTTTCCCGTATCTGCTCGGAGTTCGGCGAACTCCGAGCGTGTGGACGGTCGCGTCCACACGATTCGGTAGTTGCCGAACATTCGGAGTTCGGCGAACTCCGAGCGTGTGGATGCACCTTAACGAAAATCTTAAGGTAGCTCCGTAGGTACCTTGAGGATACCTTAGGAAAGCATACTTGATATAAATTTGACACTTGTCATTTTGAATGTCATTAATCATTTAATTAAATGGGATGCAATGGAAGATATACAGGATTTTTTTGATTATATAGATATAATACATAATAATAATAGACTACCGAAGCGATACATCATAGTCAAAAATTGTATTTATATTGGGAACACTGTTCCATCATAATGAAAATTGCCGCTGTACGAATGCGCGATTTTAAGCGGCATTTGAAAGTTATTGGAATTTAAGCTGCAGAAAATTGCTACAGAATTAGATATTGAAATAGAAAAAGTTGAGTAGTAGTTTTAAAATGGAAATTAATATGTGAATGCAGGTTTTTTTTTCATTATGCAATTCTTTTATTTGTTTGTTCTGCAAATGCTCTAATTTTTGATACGTTATTTGACCTCTGCTATTACTTGTTAGAATTATTTTATTATTACTATCATTTCCTTATATATTTTGTTCCTTTTATTTAATAAATAAATGGTTAATTACATACACAATATTTCTTTAAAAAAAATCAAAGTGATAATGCATTTAGAGTAAATAAACTATATTTCGTTTATACAAAAGCCAAAGAAAGCAAATACAAAAAGAAATGTTAAAAAGTTAATTTCTATATAGCAATGAATTACAAATTGTTGATATAATCATTAATTAGTAATGCCTGTGTCGCAGCAGGTACATCATCAACAGCGTCATAATTAATCTCATGAAGTTGTCCATTTAAAATTTCTTGATTTAATTTTTCTTCATTAATTTCCTCTTGACCCACATTTGTGACTATATTGTGCACTACTGAGGTACCAACTATTACTGCCGTAAAGGTATCCAGCTTTAAGCGACAACCATATGCCAGTATTGGAAACATTCTTCTTAAGGTGCATCCACACGCTCGGAGTTCGCCGAACTCCGAATGTTCGGCAACTACCGAATCGTGTGGACGCGACCGTCCACACGCTCGGAGTTCGCCGAACTCCGAGCAGATACGGGAAAACGCCGAACGTTCGGTATGAGAGTTTAGTGTGGTAGCATTGAGTGATTGCATGAATTAGGTTGGTGTTGGTACAGAAATTATGACTGGTTATGAACCATTGCTGTCACTGCATAACTGAAACTCTTTTTTGGTTTCGCGGGAAACCCGGCAAATCATAAATATTTGAAGTGCTGTCATTTTTGTTGAGCGTGACAGAAACTAAATATGAATCACGGATACCAGTAATTCATCTTTAGGTTATAAATATTAACAACTTACGGTATTATTTAATTTCTGTTATTTTCCAAGTTTACGATGATGAATACCCATACATTCATTTTGCGTATACAATAGCGAACAAACTCGAACAAAAAAAGTAGTTTTATTGACCTTCTATAATTGTTATGACCAACGTGATTGTAATCATTGAAACATTCACCGTAAAATTATAAGTCAATCAAAGAAATATTTTTTGCTCAAATTTCTTCGCCATTTTTATCCAATTATCTACGAGCATCATACACCTGTATGAGTAATATTAACAATGAGGCGAATATGTTTGCACTGTGGATGTATGGATTCTTTATCGTTTCAAATTGAGGGCCGTGAGGAATGAGGTGGTTTCTTTTAAATGATTATATATTAATAAATATCATCTAATTTTTTAATTTGTTTGCCCATTTATAGACAAAAATCATATACGCATTTAAACCAGATCGTCACATAACAATATACTTTTCGACCCTCTTTAATAAAATTCAAGAAATTTGATGAATTATGAAAAGAGTGGTAAGCTTTTTAATATTTAGGCTAACATTGCAATTATTTAATTACTTTATCTACACATTAGTTTTAAAAGATTAATTTTATAAAATTTAAGATCTTTAATTTACTTAAAATGCGTCAATTTAGTGTAATAATGAATACTAAAATTGCACTCCTATCAATGTCAAAAAAAACACTTTGAATTGTTTATTATCTTTGGCAAATCTGTCATTTTCAGCATACGACATAGTAATTTCAGTAAATAAATTTGTATCTGTTACCCGCTGTCATATATAACAGTTATAAAAAACTGTAGGTATAATAGTATGATTAGTAAGAGACGAGCTCACTAGACAGCTGTCAACAGCTTTCCCTCTCACTCTAAATACCTTCCCGAATGTGTGGACGGGTGCACGAACTCCGTCTAGCCGAACATTCGTGCGCCATTTTCCAATGCAGATCGGGAATAGCCAAACAGTTTGCCGACTAGTTCGCCGAACCCCGAACTGCCCGTCCACACGACTAGGAGATCGCCAAACTAGTGCTCGGAGTTCGGCGAACTCCGAGCGTGTGGATGCACCTTTAGAAACATGTTTTCAGTGACATTTCGTGTTGTAATATGGCTTTCATTATAACGATTTTTCACAACTGTTATAGAATTTAACAGTGGCCGTTTTATAACAATGTCATTTAATAGAATTCTATTCATCAATCCTCGGACAAGCATCCTTGTCCGAGAATAGCCGAAGTGAATTGATATTGTGACTATGAAATAGAAAGTTGTTTAAGGCGTAAGGTCTCCTTGCGTAAGTCATACTTTTCCTTAAGATTTTCCTTGAACTATGAATATGGGGGTAGGAGTTCTAAGAGTGCTCGGAGTTCGGCGAACTCCGATCGTGTGAACGCACCTTTACACAAGTCATACTTTTCCTTAAGATTTTGCCTGGACTATGAATATTGGAGTTAGTATTTTGACGTTTCCGAGAATAAATCTTTTAATTTTTTTATTTTTTTTTCTAGTTTAATATCTATTTATCAATAATGCAAGTGCAATGAAGACACCAGTTCATCTTAGCATGGTTGAACAGTCGCTTAATGACAATTTATTACACATCTGTCATGTGGAATCTATACTCCATTCACTTTAAGAATGCAGTAGATAGCGCTGCGATCGGCGCCCAAATTACACCGAAGAATGAAAAATTAGCGGCAAATTCAAATTGTAAATTGTCAGTCATAAGCGAAAAAGTTTGGTTATCAAAATTTTGTAATAATAGGAAAGGATAACATGAGATCACTACGCTTTTAGTAGTTTATTTAGAATGTTATAGTCATAATATAAGGTGATAAAATAATACAAATAAAGTAACAGTGAATACATTTCGGGAATCTTAGGGGGGTAGTTAACGATAGCCAAAAAACTTGTCCAATCTCGGTGAAACTATGTTTATTCTATTCCATATGCGACGTTTCGACAATTGCAATTCGTCTTTATTAAGCTATAAAGTATAATATATTAATTTATAAAACGATAAAAATCAAATTACGATTAAAATAAATTAACATGTGACCATGTAGTATAGTAAGAATAAAAATTAATACACATAATGTTAGGATAATAATTTAAAATGAATTTTCTATGGACAAATCAGTCAAGACTAAAACATGTTAAATGTTAGTTGTCAAGTAATATATATATATATATTATATATATATATATATATATATATATATATATATATGTATATATATAATACACTAAATACAACGTAGAACAAATGTACTCCTTAAAAATTGTACAACAACAATAAAGCAGAGGCAACATAATAAAAAACGATAAAAACACCTTAAGGTATAAGTATGAAAATATAGCATATGCGTAAATATAATGTAAGTTTAATTGCGTTTCTGGAACTTCAATTTCAATATATAATAGTTAGAACAAAATGCACGTTTCAATTATCATTCAGAATCAGATTCTAATGACAGATCTGATGATGATGAGGTATTTGCTGTTATGATGAATTCTTCGATCATATCTTCAACAACATTGTCGAGTTGATACATCTTATTTTCTTCTTCAATAACATGTTTGATGCAATTCCTCCATGCACTACTATCTACAATGTTAAGCCCCTCAATAAGTAAGGTTTTCACCTCAGGTAATTTAAAAGTTTTGTTGTTAGCTGCGACATGATGCTTTACTTGAGCCAAATAAGCTCAATGGGTTCAGATTGCAGTGATAAGGAGGCAATCTTAAAATTGTATGACCACTGTCTTCTACCATTTGATCAATAACATATGGGATGGGATTATCGTTAATATATTTTCTTGCAAGTTCAAGCAACTCAACCTTTAACAAAGTGTTGTCAACAATAATTCCTTTTGCAGGAAGCCATTCAATTAATTGTTGCTTTTCCATGCCATGATAGGCTTTTTTTCTGTTCTGACTGAGTGGTAGGGAGCATTATCCATAATAATAACAGAGTTTGGTTCCAGAAAAGGAAGCACATTTCTCATCCACTCCGTGAACACTTGGCTGTTCATTTCTTCGTGATAATCTCCAGTTTTCTAGGATTCGAAGAAAAGGAGACCGTTTTCAAGGAAACCATCTTCGCTACCAATATGTAAAACAATTAAACGTTTTCCTTTTCCTGAAGGGTTTTTCAGTCCGTTGAAACTCCTTCCACAAATGCTTGTCTTGCAGTGAGTACTGTGGTGTCTGCCCATATTTTTTGCTTTGTATGACTTGCATTAACCCAAGTTTCATCCAAATAATATATCTTTCTACCACTAACACGAAATTTCCGAATGTTGTTTAAATATTGACGCCTCCATAATACAATATCTTGTCGTTCTATTAAAACACTATTGCCACTTCGCTTCATCCACTTAAATCCTAACTTTTTTAAAATTTTCCAGAGCGTCGTTCTTTTCAATATTGGCAAGTGTCATCTGCATTAATAACCTGTAAGATACAATGCGATGAAGTAAATGTAAGATAAATGGATATATTATATTTACACCAATAGTTTTGTGCACGTAGGTAATTCGTTCTGCAAGAAAAGGAATGTACGTGTCGTCTAATTGCTGACCTATCTGCTTCGTCCAAGGAATCATATGCACTTTGACGAAGACGTTTTTTAGGGGGTGAACTGATAACTCCTGTGGTCTCCTTTTCTTTTACAATATCCCACACTGTTCTTTCACCCACCCCAAGTTGCTTTGCAGTCAATTTAATTGCTGCCGATTTAGAACTGTCCCGCTTAAGCTCCAGATACAAATTATAAGCCATTATCCTTTGCTTACTGCCAATATGTTTTCCCTGAGGATTTTTGATGACCTGCAGGTAGATCAAATACCTCTTCATCTGCCATACTAAAATTGATGTAAAATATACTATGTCATCACTATCATTTTATATAGTTATTAAAACAATACCTTCAAATATTCAACAGTACTCAGTAGAGCTCTAAGAAGAACTATTTTTGTAACAATTTGCTTATAAAAATTACACTAACCACACGAACGACACAAAAAAGCAATAAACACGCAAATACAGATCTGAAACCAACACCAAGATTGACAAATGTCATAGATGTCAGAAAATATTTTGTTTTATCCAACTTAAATTTCATTTGCTACATAAAATGTTTTTCGTATGTATGAATTCGCCTCGTCTATTAGCCAATCGCAAGTCGTAAATTTTTCGCCTATCTAATGTAACGCTGCATTCTTACAGTGAATAGACCTTAGTGTGGTCAACCTTTAGTGACATTTTTGCCTGCCTAGTGGCAGAAAAACGGTAGTTTGAAGTACTGCAAAATGAGTGTTCTGGACGGAGGCGCAGAAATAATTATTTTATTAGTGTAATTTTTAAGTAATTTTTTTTTGGCTACTGATTATGGCATTAGTGTTTTTTTTTAAGTAAGACCTGGTATATTTAGGTGTAATGCGTGTATTTCTAGTAATTGTTCCACCGTCACGATTACAGGTACCTGGATGGCTGTAGAAGCCATTCCCGCGAGACGGTTCGGCGTGGCGAACGACACGTTTGGCCGCCGATGATCGGGAACGTGGTCCGGGAAATTTTTGGTTCGTGCGTTTCGAGATACTGGCGGCGGCGGCGGCGGATTTTCAGTCGGCTCGCGGCCGCGTCACGGAGAAGATGCCGCATCGGAGCATCGGATTCCGGTTTTCAGACGAAACGTAAAATGTGATTGGGAAATAACCGCGAGGAAGAAAAGCGCTCGTTGCTCGCGTCTTAACGGCAAATATCGTAACAATCGGCCTCCGTTTCGCTCGTCCGTATATAGTGCGCGCTCTTTTATATATTGTTTATATCAAAATAAATAATTAAAATAAAAAAAAAGTGATAATGTGCTGTGCGTTCTGTGATGTCATTCTTCATCTCGTCGTTTAAGAATCAGAAGAAATTCAACAAGCGTCAGCGGGAGAGCGGTAGATCTTGGCCGCACTTTCCGACGCGTTCATTAATTTATTACAGTTTCATCCACTTCATTTTCGATCATCATCGCCGTCGAAACAGTGGTGAAATCTTCCTAGTTCCTTGTATTCTCCGCAACAACTGCGCCTACAAAAATCATCACTGTCTAGTAGTCACGACCACTAGCACTCCAAGTAAGATACATGTTTCGTGTTGTTTCGGTGTCAGTGGATGTGACTTTAAATGTGCTTACCTCTACGCGTCCTATATCGTACCTGCGCTGGCATCGCTGTTTCCGTTTGTCCATGAAAATTATAATACCGCTAATTCTGCTAAAGAAATAACATTTTTCGTCGGATTTTTCTGTGCACGATCAGCTACACGGCTGCCTCCTCCTAAGAGCGACCGTCAATCACTGCGTTAATCTGTTTCAAAGCGATCGGGCCCGATGAAACAAATTAGTTCCGTGCGAAAGAACGCAAATGCGACTCTTTGTATTTTGACGTTAATTGGCACTGGCCTAGTAAATCCCGAGGTATTTATACAATTTTTTTTTAAAGTAGAAGGTGTCACGTAGAATAGAAGTAGATTATTTCGAAAATTGAATTTTAGATTCCGAACTTGGGCAGAAACCGGATAAATAATTGATGAAAGCGCATGGAAGAAAAAATGGAAATCAACGTCGTTATTGCATTAATAAGTCCGTAATACGGCGGGAAAGCGTTGAGTTACTTAATCGATTTAATTCAAAAAGGAGCTTTCGAAAATACTGCCTCGCTTTCCAATATAATCGATAAAGCAACAGGACGCCATATTTCCATTTATACAGAAAAGAAAATTGATTGATTTAATAACTATAGTATAGGTTACCTTTATTTAGAAACATTTTTATTATTACACTTATGCCTGTTTAAAGTAGGTAATACATACGATTTTAATTTCAATTTAAGGATTTTTATGATATTTTACCGTAAAGATAGCACAATATACCTTTTTCTAACTGCGTAATTTTATCTAGAGTTCTCCTTTTTCTTGTTTTTTTTTTTGTGTGCGAATGTATTCACGTAAGAATTCCGAGCATCCGTTTTATTCAACAAGTGAAAAGCAACATGTTGTTCGCAAACGTGAGCGCGGAGTTTCTCACCGGATCAACCTGTACTAACATATGTTTGCCGATGTTAATTTGTCCCTTGGGGTAGTTTCATTTTTACTAATGCTTCCAAAACTCTGTATTTTGCGATGCACATTCTGCATGTAAAAAAATATTTTCGTTTGCATTTACATGCAAAGATTGGTACGCCATTTTATATAATGTTTCAAAAAACATATAAACTAAAATCTAAACCAAAAAATAATATTTATAACTGTGACAATATAATTCCCTTAAAACAAAGTACTCGTCAGGACAGCCACGGTTGGGTTACGTCTGAGGTAAGGCAATCTAGCGAAGCTATCAGGGATTTGTATACTTTGCAAAAAGACTTTCCGATTTTACGCGTTGTATACATACAACAAAAAAGCAGGCATTTTCAATTGATAAGAAATGTTAAACGAAATTATTTTACACATAAAATTAATTCATCAAATAATCAGATAAAAACATCCTGGAATATTATGAATGAATTGTCACGAATTAAAACAAATAAAATAAAATCTTAAATAATGACGAGAAATCAATAGACGATCCCAGTCATATTGCCGAGGCCTTTAATAAGTAATTACTTTATTGAACCTGTGCGTAATGTAATGTCAAAAGTTTCCAGTAACGATCAAATAAGTTACAATAACAGTAAAATCTCTCAAAGTATGTGGGCCATGCTTTTACACGTATAGGAAGTTAAAAGTCTGTTTAAAAAATTAAAAAATAAATCATCAGCAGGTCCGGACGATGTACCGTGCACAATAATCGTGAGTATTGGAAACCGTGATAAAACCTTTCACGTTTTTCATTAATTTATCTTTTGAAGTAGGAGAATATCCAGAAAGGCTAAAAATCGCACGTGTGATACCATTGCACAAAAAGGTTCAAAGTCAAATGTAGCTAATTATCGTCCTTTAACAATCGGACCGAGTTTCTCTAAAGTGTTCGAATACGCTATGCTTAATAGGTTATTGACACATTTGAACAAACATAACCTTTTGACAAACCAGCAATATGGGCTACAGACTAAACCATTCTACCATAACCGCTATATGAGTACGTAGTAAGAAACCTTGATTCGGGCGCACTTACGTCGGGATATACTAACGTCAACGCAATGAATGAAATTCTTAAAACCAACTTGGTTTGTTGACAGAATACGAATATCTTATAACAATATAAGAAGCCAAACCTTTTAATGTTTCTAAAATCGGAAACAAAATCAGAGATACAGAGACTAGATTAAAAGTTTATAATAATGGTGTATACATTTTGGATAGATTAGCAGTAGGTACCTTTTTTTTTTTTTTTTTTTTTGGCTCTTCGGGATTTATTCCCATTAGCCATCGATTGTGTTAAATTAAACGATTAAATTTAAACTTATAAATTGATTAATATATAAGACCACCTATAACCTTAGGTAAAACAAGGGACATTGTTTCACGTTTCGGGGCCTGTCGAAACGACTTCAACTAGACAAACACACGAACTAGGCCATCGGAAAGAAAGGAGATACCCACACAGGATAAAACAAAGGGGGTAGCTAAATTAAAATATTAACCGCTTTAATATACTTCATTAATGCTCTGTATACGTCTACGTTGTTCTCTCTTAAAATTTGAACCATATTCGTGGGCTGTTGAACATTCAGCTTTGACAATTCATTCAACATCTCTCTTCTCTCGTCTGTATAGTTAACACATTCTAAAAACAGGTGGTTGATGTCAGCGTATTCATTTCCACAACTACAAGCAGGTGATTCCATTAGGTGTAGCCTATAAAGATGAGCTGGAAACTGTCCATGTCCAAATTTTAGTCGTGAAATGGTAGAATAAAACCATCGGGAGACTGCATGCTTCGAGTGCCATGCTGTGCTGTTAATATCCGGGTGGATCAACCAATATTGTGTTGGTCTTTCGTGATTCACACGCTGCCAGCGGTTTTGCCATTCGAGATAAATTTGTTTTCTACTAATCGCTAGTAGATCACTCCAATTTAGGTTTACATAGCAGTGCATTCCCTCCGTAATTGCTCTTTTCGCCAGCTCATCTGCTTTTTCGTTCGATCTGATTCCAACGTGCCCTTTGATCCACATAAATACTACACTTATTCCTAAGCGTTTTAATTGCGCAGTTTTATCTACAATATTTTGTATCGTAGGGTGCATGGCATCTCGATTGACATTTACCATAGCCTTAAGAACACTTTGTGAATCCGACATAATGCAAGCCTTACCGATGTTCCCCCTGTGAATGTACTCCACCGCTTTCATGATGGCTACCGCTTCCGCAGAAAAAATTGACATATTCCCGTTTAATTTGTACATTTCTTCATGTTTTAATTTTGGAATGAATACGGCGCAACCGCATTCATTTCCAATTTTTGATGCATCTGTATACACAATTAAAGTATCTTCTAAGTCCGATGTTATTGACAAGTGGAGAGCTTTATCATGAGTTAAGTCGCCTGTGTATCGAGGAAAATGTATCTGAATATTTTCTATGAATTCGAAGAAATTACAGTTTAGGTGTTCTTTTTTCAATACTTGTCTATTACCATCTCGTATATGTTTAAGGGCCTCTACCTGTACAGGAATCTTCCTTCTCCGCCAGTATCTGTCTACAGTGCATAGAATTGATAATCTAGACACATATGAAATAAGTTCGTCCTTATTATTGGCTATTGATTTATATATATACTTTGTGGCAAGGAATTTACGTCGTAAGTCCAAAGGTGGTTCTTTAGATTCTATACGAAGAGCTTCAATAGGCGTGGATCGCATGGCTCCCACACAGACCCGTAGTGCAGCATTTTGCAAGACATCTATTCTATGTAGGTTCTTCTTAGAAGTTGTCGAATAAAACATAGAACCGTAATCAATTCGTGATCTAATGCAGGCCTTATATAGATTATTGGCCACCATAAAATCCGATCCCCATTTTATTTTGGTGATTACCCGTAAAATATTTAGAAAATTATCACATTTCTTCACTACCTGATTTATATGTGGTGTCCATTTTAACTTGTTGTCTATAATCATTCCCAGATATTTTACTGATGTTACAACAGATAACTTTATATGATTCAACTGGATCCATTGGCATGGTATGTTTGAATGCCTGGCTACAAACATAGCTTGCGTTTTATGCAATGAAAGTTCGAAATTGTTTTCTTTTAACCAGTTAATTACATGATCCATTACAACAGATATCTTATCCTTCAATAGTCCCATAGATTTTTCTGCTACCACTATACAGATATCATCCGCATATTGTATTATTTGGGCACCAATATTCATTATCTTATGCAAATCAGCCGTGTATAAATTAAACAAAATGGGACTCAAAGTTGACCCTTGAGGTAGTCCGATGTTGCATGACTTTGGCCCATATCGCTCTCCATTAAATGTTCGTACGTATACTTGACGGTCTCTGTATAAACTGATTTATATTATCTGCCGCCATAGCGGGTATTCCCAATTGTACTAATTTGTGCTGAAGGATGTCCAGATCTACGTGATTATACGCACTTTTAATGTCTAAGAATATGCATCCAACATGTTTGTTCTTGGTAAGATGAATATTTAACATGGAAATTAAATGTGTTAATGCATCATTCGTACCCATACCTTTGCGAAAACCATATGATTGTAAGGCAAAATTTTGTGTTCTTCTAACCACCACTCTATTCTTTTTTTAATTATCTTTTCATAAACTTTTAGGATACAAGATAACAATGAGATAGGTCGGTACGAATTAACAAGATTAGGAGTAGAATTTGGTTTTTGAATGGGGACATTGATAACTGTCTTTAGTGCCGAAACTTCCTCCCCATTTACCCACATTTGGTTAAAAGCTGACAGTAACACATTCTTTATATTATGGGCAAGTTAGCCAACATTAGGTAAGTGATATCATCAAATCCAGGGTAGTTGTCTTTATTAGACATAAGAGCCCTGTCTAATTCATTTAAAGTTATATGCTCATTAAATATAGCATTGTCGGAGGAGCTATTCAAAGACGGTCTTTTGTTAACAACAAAATTTGGACACAGGCTATTTAGGAATTCTGGAATCCATTCTGTCGTGGGAGGAGACGTATTAGTGTAAGATCTGCTAAACTTTTTAATGACTTTCCAAACTTCTGAAGAAGGGGTATCTTTATTTAAGTTGCTACAAAACTTCCTCCAGCTCATCTTTTTCTTTCGTTTCAAAATGCGCTTCGAATAAGCCATCGCTTCTTTCCATTTAATGTAATTCTCTAAAGTTTTCTCAGATTTATATTTGGCTAGGATCATTTTCCTTTCTTTAACAACCTGACTGCATTCTTCATCCCACCACGGAGGTGAAAGATTACCTTTAATAGTGAAAGCGATGTTTCTTTTAAATGAACAGTCCGCCGAAGATCTTATTAATTCCATAATGTTTTTTATCTTCTCATTAGCACTGTGCCCCATCTGTATTTCGTCACATTTAGTTTTCAAGTAACCATAATAAGTACCTAAGCTTGAGTTCGTCGTTTTATATTTCCTAACTGGCCGAATAACCTTTTCAATGCAAACCCTGCCATTTAAAGTCATCTGAATTGGAAAGTGGTCCGAACCGTATGTATCATCTAAGGTCGACCATGATATCTTTGGGGCCATGCTTGGTGTGACTATAGTAACATCAACTGCAGATTTGATTTGATTGGGTAACGCAATGCGAGTTGGGTCTCCATTATTTAGATAAACCAATTCATGTTGGTTAATAGCCTTTAATAAAATATTACCGGCGTTATCGTTTTTCCAGAGCCAAATGCTGATGATGGGCGTTGAAATCTCCCCCCACTATAACTGAGGATGACCCTGTACACTGGGAGAATACAGAAAGGTAATCATCACATGTCATTTGGTTGTTAACTGTTCGATATACTGAAGCAATATTAATATTTAAGTGAGGAATATGGATTCCACATACATTTAAAAACACACTGAATGCTGGATCGTAATCGGAGTGAAGGGTATATTTTTCTTAACAAAAATAGCTGAGCCACCATAACTGTCTTCTCTGTCGTCCCTATGTATTTCATATCTTTTAAATGTAAACAGTTCCCCTGGCTTAAGCCACGTTTCTGATATAACTGCTATATCAATGTTAAATTTTAGTAGAAGATATTCTAGGTTTTCACGTTTAGCTCGCAACGATTGTACATTCCATTGCAAAATATTCAAATGCTTGTATCCCGCCATTGGTCAGTGATGAATAAATAATACTACTACTTATACAGAGGAAAAAAGTGGTTAATCTATAATATCAAGAACACTAATTAACTAAGTCAGATATATCGCTGGAGTATTCTTCTTGCGAGGAGATAACGTCTGACTGTGATAATTCTGCCCGCTCCTGCGAACCCGTCTGTTTAATCTTCTTGGCTATGCGTTTCAATCTGCCTTTTAAGGCATTTGACTTAACCATGCGAATACTTTTGACAATAATCTCTAATAAGGATTCTGTATCCGAAGTGTAGGCCTTCGCAATCTCTATTACATCATGTCTACCTTTTATATCCGTGAGGAAATTGCAAAAATTAGTGTAATCGATCACTTCAATATTTTCGGTAAATATTTCTTTAAATTTTCGTAACTCTCAAGGTCATCCGTGAATGATTCCAAGCGCTTCTTCTTTCTTATAGATTCTGGTTTTTTAAATTCCTGGGACAAAACGCCACACTCTTCCGAACGTTCTCCCGATACAGATTGAAGATCCGTCCCTTCGTCCGCTATAGTGGACTCTGAATCAGTTGTAGAGGGAGCTTGTCGTTTAGTTGATAATCCAGGTGCTGAAGATTTATTCCTCGACATTTTTGTTTGCGACCATTCTAGTGAGGGTTCAGTAGAAGGTAACTGACCTGACGTTTCTGAAATCTCGGGCTCGGGGTCTGCCGTTTCCAGATTGGTATCGGGATCCGAATGTGATTGAACCTCTAAAACATTGCTTGTAGTAATATTTGGCATATCTGCCTCGATCCTTGTTTCGGGTTGACCAGCAGATTCAGTACATTTTTGGGCTACGTGCCCTATTTTCTTACAGGCAAAGCACCTCACTTCGTCCGTGGAAAGAAAGATACGAAAATGATTTTGTTTATACGAGATTAAAGTGGATTCAGGAATATGTTCATTTATTTCTAATATAATGTACACTTGCCTACGAAAACTAAGTACGTGCTTATAAGCTGGATTATTTATTCCAGCTCCTATAAAGGTAATTGGTGAAACTACTTTTAGGTTTAAACGTTTTAGCTCATCTAATATTACCTCATGTGGTAGCGAAGGAGAAACATTGGATAGAATAATTCTTTTGGCTGGCGAAACTAACCTACGTGCTTTTATAAATATATTATTTAAAGTAATACCCTCATGTTCATTGATAAATGACTCAACTATTTGTTTCGACGAAAGATAAATACAAATTCTATTATTTGATATACGGGAAGCAAATAATACGTTTTTTGGTTCAACAATATTACCAGTAGCAATTACATATTCATCTTTATTAGTATTATCTAACGCATCAAAAATTATGGCTTGATCACGTTCAGGAACTGTAAATTTAGGTTTAAACGTTTTAAGAGCATAAGCGAACGATGTTTGTGAGGTATCGGTATTGATTTCTGGTAAAATGCTGTCGCGATGATCTCCCTCCACGGAAATATCAGCAACCGCATTTAAACTATCCTTTTCCATACTTAAGATCGTGGGTACTGCACTCCCACAGGCGAGAATGTGAAACCGATTCCCACCACTACCATGAGCGGTGGGATCACGCACGCGTTGTGTGGCGACAAAAAGCACTGAATTGTGAATTTACAGAACCGAAAATAACATAAAAATTAATATATATCAATAACGCTAACTAAAAATGACTTATCTGTAAAGGATTCCCACTATTCGGTGCACTACAAACTCGAATCAATAAAATAATATATTACCAACTTTCTATTATTCACAATATTGGGCCTTTCTTTGGCAGAACAAGAACCACGTGCGTTCACTGATAACCGATATCGCGTCTCTCGATTAGCAGTACCTGTGCGGGCATTTATCCTAGTTTTGTGTTTCTTTATATAAATGATTTCTAAAATGATTCTAAAATGATTCGCCTGGTAATTCTTTTTTTCATTAGCTACAAATTAAAATTAAATTTGTTTTCATGTTATAAATATAGCCGATAATTATTGTTTTTAAGTATGGATTTTATTTTCTTCAATTTATTGGGTTTGTTTTTAATTGAATTGTCGATGCATTTTTTTTTAATTAAGGAAAGAAGTAATGCAATTGAATATTTTCGGAAAATATTCAATTGCAAACAAATATACACGGTATGACAATTCTCCAGAGAGAAGAAGAACTATCAATTTATCAATGCTAATACTTTCCCAATTTCTTCTAATTGCTTCTAAAAGGGGCAGTACCCTTTTCTGTCTATATTCTGTCTCTTTGTTTATAATTTTCTATGAAGTAGTGAGGTCTTATGCAGGTGGCAACGTGGCATAATCTTCTCAAAATGCACATTTAGAAAACTAATAATAACACTAACTTTTTGAGATAAAGATTGTGTTATTTTCACTTGATTGGCTGAAAAGTTACGAGGTAACCTTTGGGCAAGATCCGTATATACAAGGTTACCTCCTAACTTTTCAGCCAATCAAGAGAATGAGCACGAACGCGTCATCATGTACGCTGTTTTTAATAAGTAACGTGGTGCATATAGGTAAAAATAAATGGCGATTAGTACTAAAAAACGAATTTCTATTATTATGTAATAGTAAACATAAGTAAATCAAATAAAAAATATTATATAAATATTTATAAGGCAGAACTTATTGTTAGCACTACACACATATATAGAGCATAACATTAAATTATAAATAATTATCTAAAAATTTAGAAACACAAATTTACGTAGTTTTTTTTCTTTTTTTCTTGGCAAATTTGCGTTCTTCAGATTTAACTTCTCTCTTTTCGGTGATTGTTTTTGTTTTATGTTTAAATATTTATTTAAAAAAAAAAAATAAATTAGAAAATGTTTCAATTAATGTTTTGTCAACAAGAACGTGTCTTGCAAAATACTTTCAAGTTCTTTTTATTATAACAGAATACCCCAATACAATCTAACCTTTCAATGTAAACATGAGAATGATCGCGTTGCGCGTCATCACAGCGTCATCGCCTATCCACCCTCTCCTTTCCCCGGGCCTCACCTACAACTTACGAGGTAATCTTATGTATGCGGACGTGATACGGACCTTGATCTTTGGGTAACTACTGCAATTAAATAATATTTTGCCGACACGTAAGAGGGCCATCTTGTATGTAGTAGTCTAACTATAAAGCTTATATTTAAATCGAGATGGACATCAACGGCGTGCCGCCATCTCACGCTTTTGTGCAAAATGTTCAAAAATCCGTTAACTATTTTGTCCATAAGGTTGTCTAACTAGTATGTATATAAACAATGGTATAAGTCATTCAACTAACTCCCGCGCAAAATAAACGTAATAAACATTTTTCAAAACAGTGTATTTCTGATAACAAATACAACCAGGTTTAATTAAAGGTATAGAAGGTTTAAACAATATATATTGCAAAAATACACATTTATGTATGTCATATCTTAACTAATATCAGACATTCTTCATAATTTATACGAGATACTGAATGGACAATAATGGATGGATGTTTTTCATAGCCATACGCTCTACAACAAAAATATAATATAAATTAAAAAAATGGAAACATGTTTCTTTAACATACCTGCACTTACATGCTGTGTTCAAAGTGAAAACCACCATTATTCATGCAAGCATCTACCCTCTTGTTGTTATCAGAAACATTTATTAATTGCTCATTTGCAATACTTTCTATTTCATTCCTTATTGCTTCTTTCAATTGATCCATATTATGTAAGCTGTGTCGATAAATTTTATTTTTTAGATGGCCAATAAAAAAAAAAGTCAAGCGGTGTAAGATCAGGTGATATAGGTGACCAACGTCCAAAGCCAATAACTCTGTTATCAAAGAATTTCTGCAATACTCTCTCGTTTCTCTTACCGGAAGAGCAGTAGCATTGTCATTTTGAAAATAGCCTAGCTGTAATTCATCATCAGATAATTGTTCTACAAATTCATGTAATATGAGTCTATATCTGGCTGCTGTTGTTGTATCCTCAAAGATTGTCGGTCCTATTTACGTCTGCAGGATATTGCAACCCATATCCCTATTTTTACAGGATTCAATTTCGTTTCCCGAATAACATGAGGATTTTGTGCGCACCAAATCCTAATATTTTGAGAATTTAAATCACCTGTTAAATTAAACCAAGCTTCGTCAGAAAAAAAAGAGTAAGATTTAAAACATCGTCATTCCTTAAATTTGCATTAAACCAATGGCAGTATTCCATACGTTTTTCGAAATCTAGTGGCAGTAATTGCTGCACGATAGAAATTTTATATGAATGGTAATCAAGCTTCCATTTTACAACTTTCTCAGCTAATCCATAGATAAACCTATAAAAAAATTCACATTACTTTTTATAACACCATTTAGTATGTGTATTTCTATTAGTTTGTTATGCAAGTTGCCGTAATGGCTTTCCAGGGCTATGATCCAAACGAGCACGTACATAGGTCTTCCACCACATTTTCGGTTAGAACTGATGAGCGAACTGGTGACTTTCCCTTCAAAAAACTTCCGCTGAAGCGATGGACAACTGTATTGATGTGTCGAAGGAGAGTTTCATTATCAATTTGCACTTTGGCCAATTGATTTTTAAATTCTTCACTACAAAGTACAACTGAATATCTCCACTGCCAACCACCTCCTCTCTCATCATTTTGAAAGTATGCCTCCAAAATAAATTTATCTTGGCAAGAAAGAAAAAAACACATTACGCTTTCAATGCGAAACGAAGACGTAGTCTTGAAAAAGACTATATATGAAAATTAACAAACAATAATACGGAATGACTAAATAAGCAAAATTCAAACACAAAACGCTATGTAGAACATATGTCAGTTTTGACAGCAAAATTTGAGGAAACGCTGTATTACTAATTTCATTACCATGATTGGATGAAGATATTAATTTGTGCATCGTGGAAAGTAGTGTAGGATCAGGACAATCTTTTTCGATCGCAGTGTATAAATTATACCCAATTTATTTTTATTTCACATTTGTTAGATATATTATAACCGTCCAAAATTCTATTGCTTGTATGTTTTCATTAAGGATACGTTAAACTCAAATTTAGCATGATTATCTGAAATGTATTTCTTAATTCGTGTGCGGTAGGCTAAAATGTGAAATATTCAAAAACTGATATCAACTGATAGATTTCACGTTTACCTTCTAATGTCTAGATAAATAATATACAATTTGGATTATGATTATTCATTTTTGACATTTGTAATTGTTTAATATTACTTATTAAATTTATTCCCGAAAAACGGGGCTGTCATTGATGCAAACTTGTTTTGTTGCAGAGCATTTTTTTCTGTTATATCTTTGACATACGTGGACAATATTTGCTTCTTCTAAATAATTATTGTTATTTGAATGCATCAATGTGAACTTTTTCGCATTTATTCGTTGTATTTCCGTACAAAAATTGCAAATACAATAATATAGATACCAATATCACTTTTATTTCACAATACGTTCAGTTTTACCAACTGTTACTCCCACTATCACCAAATACATCTTTAAAACCCGTCCCGCGGCGGTTTCAAACACGGAGAAAATTATTGGGACACTAATGCTTATAACGTCTTAATTTTGACAATAAAATGCACGCTTTTAAATATTGATGAATGTGGTTTAAGGATATTCGTCGGCAAAAAGGGCATTAAGTACACAATGAAATAAAAATCGAAATATTATCTTTTAAAAGAATTGTGCATTACGGATCACAGCTATATATGACTTTGTTAGATTGGTTGCCTACCTAAAATGTCCCCTCCATTCGAATTTTATTATTAACATAGTTTACCTAGTATAATTAATATAACAGTTCAGCTTCTAAAGTAATAATTTATATAAATATTAAATAACAAAGTTCTCAAATTGGATCCTTGGGAAATACCAGAGGTAAATAGATGCGGAGCTAATTTAAAAGCGTTGTAAAACACAAAACCCTGCCAATTCGGTAACTTAAACTCAATTTTCAAGCTATAATCAGTAGTAAAAATGAACCATAGCACTTTCAGTATTAGACATGGATGACGTTTCAAGTTGAATCTAATTAAAGTCACGCTTTGCACAAGTTTTGATGAGGAAATCTATTCTTTACTATTGAAGCGAGCTCTATATAGTTATGAATGGAGCTTCCCTCGGTAAACATAGAAAGCATTATTAGTCTGTGGGATCATTATTTTTGTGTTTTAACAAAAGAGTGTTTTTTTTTTTTTTAAGTAATGCCAGATTTGTCAACGACCATTACTTGGCTTTTATTGGCTTGTTATCCAAGATGAGTTAGAAATCTTTATGAAATGTAAACCTATTGTCTACTTAACGTACAAGGACATTTAGGCGTGCTATTTAATCTTGATATATTTACACCAAAACTTCTATTTTTAGAGGTTTAATTATATCAAATACAGTAAATTGCTTTATTTCCATACTGTAGCACCTCCGTTACCCTAATAATTGCACGAATGTTTATGTATTGCATGTTGTGATAAATTGTTTGGTTGTTTTTTTTTAACATTAACGTGATTACAATTTTACAACACGTAGGTAAGTTGATGTGAGATAATCCACAGGGATTTATTTTCATATTCATTCTTGTATTTATATATAAATATTTACAGGGAAGATATACATTATTTATAAACCGCATAGTTTTTAACGAGCCCATGAAATTTCATTTCCATATGAATGAATATGTACACTATAGGAAGTTAATGTAGTCATACAGTTAAACATGCCGTTCATTTGCACATTTCACACTTTTTAGATTTATGCTTTAGTTTGAGAGCAACGTTTCATGTAGGGCTGACGATTAGTACTCAAAAATGTAAATAAGTACTAGAAATAAAATGGCGTGATAACCATATACAGGGTCGCACCGAAATCGCTCATTAGAATTTTTCAAACTCCTAATAGGAATTTAATTTTGGAATTTACGTTTTTCTATGATTTACTTCAAGAAAATATTTATTATAGGTATTTTTAATTCTGTAGTACTTCGGCTATACAGTGTGTAGATATCAACTTTTTTTGTTTAAATATGACGACTGATTGATCAATTCAATGAATTTATTGCAGTATTTGTAATCAGTTTGTATTAGAATTTTCTACCACTAAACTCAACCATTTTTGCACACTGAGAGAAAAAATGATAAATACGAGTGATGCGGTCTAAACTTTAAATTAACATTACAAAGAATATTAATGTTTTACTATTGATTCGACATATGTATAATAATGTTTAACGCAATTTTATACAATTCATTATTTGAATAGTATTTACTATTTTAAGGCTACTTTCTTGTGATTGATATAATTATATCAATCAAATTGTCTTAAGTATTACACTGAGAGAAATATCCTTTTCATTTAAAAGGAATTGCATTAAACCAAAAGTTTTTGCGTTTTCTATATGGGCAACATGATTTGGTGTTTCCTTGAAAAGGAATATAATTTTAAATTCACGCACTTCTTCGGAAATAATATATTTTTCGTTGAAACAGTTTATTCTTTTAAGTGAAAGATATTGATGGTTGATTCAAGTCCTCTTTATTTTGAACTTGAAATTAATTATCTCCAAAAACCCATGCACTAAGGAAGGATTTGCCGTTAGAATAATGTTGTAAATCTTAGTAGAATTGGAGGGAGTTGGTTGCAATGACCATCCCTAGCACCCTGTGTGCCGTTAAGGAAATCGTCCTTTCAGTAGCGATGACTCCTATCAGATGTTGATCTGGTAAATATACCAGATTAGTATGTTACGATCGTAGTTTCCAGCCTATTTTGTGCGAAATATTATCTGTTACTGGAATGAAATAAGAGATGCGCCATTTATGTGACAATTTCTCTACTACACATAAGTATATCTGCTCATCTGCTGTACTATATGAGGAGAAAACTGCTATACGAAAATAAAATGCGATATTTATTTCTACTTCCATGTAAATATTTAGTTAAATTAATAAATACTGCGCCAGCTTCAAATAAATCTACTAACCATTATTTGTTTGATTGAATACAGGAATAAACAAGATCGTTTTTCCCGTGTATAACAGTTTTAAAACCTTCAAATACTGCTATAAAGTTCCTTGGCTAATAAGTAAATCAGCATTAACTGAAAAGATTCCAATTATATCTGAAATTTCAGATATAATTGGACTTGGATCAGAGACTCATGCACGTGGGAACATGAATAAAACTAAAATACTTCCGCATAAAAAAAAGCATTCAGCTTGAATACAGGTGCTTGCATTTTCCGTTAAAAGACAAAAGTTTTAAATCAATGTATACATGCGTGTCCATACAAATAAACCAAAACGTCCGGCTTTATTTATTTAGAATACTGTTTATAATTCAATAATATGATAACGTACTTAAAAGAAACTAAAATATGTTGTTGAGTATGTATATAATAATTGTATTGTCTTACTTAAACAGAAGTTATACAGACCTTATAAAATATTTAATCGAAACTAAGGTGCATTCCATTTAGTTACGGTTACTTTTCATCGAAAAGCATGTACTTAAGAAAATAGTTTTCCGGCAAAACACCACGCTACTTTCAATTAAGATAAACACTTTTCTGAGAAAAGGTATTCTTTTCGTTGAACATGATAAAAACCAAAAGTTATAAAACTGTTCATTTAAGGCAATCTCTTTTCTCAGTGTAATTAAAGATGTTTGAATATGGTTTCACTTACTTAAACCAGAAATTTTTTGAATTAACCCAAAAGTAAACATATCCTATTAAAAATAATTACGTTAATTTAACCAGTTGTCAATTGTTATCTTAACAATTAGCTGTGTTTCTATTTCAATCATTATAAGTGCAATTTTATATTGAAGTATTTTTTTACTAGTCTGAACCACTATGTGTTATTGCTGACTGGTTGAAAATAGCAAAATAATAAAAAATGTAATTTAAGCTATCGTTAATATTTATTAAACGACGCCCCTAAAAAGAGGCTAATACAAAAGTTGATATTCAAATCCACATTGAGAGAGCAGTGTCTTTTTTTGCTAAAGTTGATGTAGATGTTATCTGCAGAATGTTTACTGTCAACCATACAAATCATTGAGGAATGATAGATCATGCTTTACTAGTTTAGGTGGATACCCATTATTGATGAATATATCATATAAACGTTTTAAATTATATTTTTCATAAATAAAATTAGATTTGTTTTAGAATTTAAAGGTTAATGTGTAAAGAAATTCATATTTCTACCAGAAAAGGTTGGTTTATTATACCAGTCCAACATGATGTTCTCATTTTCATCCCTAATTACTAATGTACCCAAATATGGAATAGAATTATTTATTTCTACCTTTGTAGTGCAGACGCGGCTCGTGCATACGTTATCAAGGAGGCTATGCTGCAGATCGAATTTCTTCGTATAACTTCGTAACACAGTATCTTCTGTACGATATTATACAACAAACTTCGATCATGTCATAGCCTCCTCAATGAGTCATGCACCGCGGCCGCCGCTGCTATAGTGAACTTTAAATGCGGATTGAACCAACTAAATGTATCAAGAATTGTGTTCATATGTTCTAAAGATATAGCTGTAATAATGTCGTCAGCATATTTCCATAGGGAAGGAAGATCAAAAGGTAGTTCAGAAATACTGTCTGTTAGTAATTCATCCATTATTACACATCCTAATATGGGGCTTAAAGGGCTGCCCACTAGCGTAACCAAACACCTGTTTGTAATATTTTGATGAAATACAAAACTATAACACTGATTTGAATAAGAACTTAACGATGTTAAAAACTTTTCACGATTGAATGTGGTACGAGGAGATACTGATTCCTCCTCTCTAGTTACTATGTTGGATATAAGTTCCAACGGGATATTGGTAAATAAAGAGACTACAAGAGATAGTAGAATATAGTTACGAGGTAGTGAACACGCTTTTATAGTTTATTCAAAGACAAATGAATCATTGATATTAAAACTGGTTTTATGCAAAAATCCTTTCGTTAAAATTTTTGCAATATAAGAGCAAAGATTATATGTAGGTGACCCTATGAAGGACACTATAGGTCTAACAGGAGAGTTGTGTTTATGAACTTTAACTAACGAATAAAATTTTGGACAAGTTCCATTATAAGCAAACTAAATTCTTATGAGTAATTTCATCTATTTCATCACCCCGTTTTAATTGTCTAATGATATTGTTAACTCCTCTCTCAATGTTGGTTTGAATGTCAACTTTTATATTAGCCTTTATCGGCTTCTTGTTCGTTGTTTTCTTAATTATTAAACTGTATCTTTGAAGAAACTAATAAATATTAACGAAAGATTACATGAAGAGATCTTTTCCATTGGGCTACTTTCCCAGTAACTTCACTGACATTTAAGTTATTTATACCTCAATGTAGTAAATGATTGTGTTTGTCTCATAATGAAGGAATTTGGAAAGGATTATACTTATCTGTATGTTGAGAGAGCATTAGTTTCCAAATTTGGACTCATCTAGTATTAGACAGTAAAATAGGTAACTGTATATTTAATATGTATGGAAAATAAAAACATCATGTATTTTTTAATGGTGTAATGTGATTATATATTTTCAGTCCGTAATGTAGATAATTACCTACACAGCAAGTTATATTTCAGAAATGTTTCAACTGCATTGCAACATATCATATATCTTTCATTTCAATATTTACGTCTCAGAAATATTTCTTATATATTACAAATATTTAGTTGCTTGCCTCTGAATAATATATAGCTATGTATGACATGTTTCATATACATTACTCTGTAATATTCTAATTTTTCAATTTTTGTCCACTCGTGCATGGGCAATAGTAGGTGTGTAGTTATTCACGCTCCACGTTGCGTTGCTCTGTTTCATCTTTGTCTGGTGGTAGAGATGTAGGGCTATAGTGACAGTGTTTATAGTTGACTGGTATTTATCGTTATAGTAAAATAAAAAAATAAATAAATGTGAAGGTAAGTGAAATTGAAGAGGTTAATTAAATTCATATAGATATAAGATTAAATGAATTTGATGTATACTAAGGTACTACAGAATTTTATAAAAAATTACACTTATGTGAGTTTCTAGCCTTTGTAGCAAACTTTAGGTTTTGAAGACCATCGCGATCTAGTTTTTATTACAGTCGAGGAAGTCTTAACTGCCTTTGAAAATCGGTTAGCTAACGAAAATCGATTGAAAGTAAATACCTATCTGAATAACGTTTGTATCAGTATTATTTTATTATATTGTAGAAGAACTTATAAGTTAAAATATGTTGTAATGTGTAGAAACATGAATATGTAATTTTATGTTTACAGTGACACAAAAAAAAAAACCAAAATCTATATTAATATAAAAAGCAAAAATATAAATATTAAAAAATATATAATTATACATCAGAAACATTGCCAAAATGTTTCAACAACCTTACACTTTGTCTTGCAGGTATATTACGGATATATGTCAGTTTTTTGCATTTTGGCGGACATATCTCCATTTATAAATATTTTGCCAGACGAGTTGACTACGCGTATTTAATAGAACAGAAATTACTAGAATTTCGTGTGAATTCTTTGTTCAAATATGAGGATTGACTATTTTTCTAGACATTCAGAAGCGTCAACCAATCAGAATTTTTCCCTCGAATAGAAATATAGAAACCCCACCTATTCTAATACAGTATTGCATTATACGCGCCACCTGCATTACACGTGTATCTGTTTTCGTGTTTGATTCTCCGTATTAACATATCCAAACAAACCACCAAATGTGACTTGCAAAGTGTAACCTCGTGTTATTAAACGTTAATTCCAGTGGGCATAAAAAATTTCAACATCTTAAAGATGTATTGGGAACATCTATTTACGCAATTAGTTTAGACTTGAATCAAAATAGCATAAACATTCACTTAATTTTATAATGGTTCTCCAAAAATCATTTAAAATTAGTACGTTTAAGTTGAAACCAAAACTTGTGAATGAGTGGTTTTGCATATTTATAATTGAGAAAACGTCTTAAAGAGAGAATATTTATAGCACTAAGAATAGGAGTTGCATATTAAAAAGACGTTGTGTTTAGAAAATGGTGTTAAAACACCCAATAGATCGCATTCATTTAGTTAAACAGCTAGTAAATTTGTTTAGTCTAGATCAAATAAAATGTGACTAGAAGTATTTTATAATTCCACGTGTCAGTTGGACAAAATAACCCCTTAGCAATAGACAATACTTGACTATCGTTGCTCGTCAAATTTAAACTTCTATAGTTCTCGACAAAATAACACGAAAAGAGTGTGGACCTCTCCTGACTATTAAATTAGTCAAAAAAGTGTTAAAATTTTCAACAGTGTAGGCTGCATCATATCTGCATAAATAAGTTTTGCTAATGCTGCTGAATAAATAAATAATCAAACCAATATCTAGTTACATTATACATGCCTAATAAACCTGTATTTATCGTATCGATTACTATTTTGTACCTTTTTAGGTTATAAATCATTACAGCCTTCAACACGCATACACCCTATAAATTTGAAATATAAAAACTATATTGTGTTGTGTTAAGTACATCAATTTTAGACTGTTTGTTAAAACTTCAAGCTTGTTGTTTTAAATATAGACATGTTAGCAAAAAGTAACCTTATTTTAACTATGCGTGCTGCATTCGTTCAATCATTTAGTATTTGTTATATCAATGCATAAATATTTGAAACTAAAAATTATTGAAATAATAATTTTATTTTTCTCAATGCATTTGTTGAATTTTGACGTTTGCATTCTTTTGAATAAAATATTTCTGACGTTATTGGATATTTACGTGTTGTACTAATATTGGTACAAGTGTTAAGGCCGTAGGTATGCAGTAGTATACCAATAATGGCGAAATCACATATAGATTATTACAACAACGGCCATATTTACCTATATTTATATATTCACAGGCCTAAAAATAAACACTCCTTTCCCGATTTAATCTTCATTGAAACCAAATCCAATCCAGTCGACCTGATAAAGTCATTTACAGTTGTCACGCGTAGACAAATAACGTGTATGTCTATCAACTGGAGGACTTTGGTTTTAACAAAATCGTAACCCAGTTGTAGCATATTGCCCAAAATTTGTCAAAACTGCTAGTTTCTAATAAGCACAACCATCTTTTTCTACAAAACACCTTTTATATTATTTTCTAGAATACCATATTAGCTATTTGTTTGATTTTATACTCGAGAATTGGAAATTGCCCAATTATTAGTAATTTTAATTTAATTATATTTTTTTTTTTTTGTAAGTACTTCAACAAATTGAATGCTGGCGGGTACCAAGAACATGAGCTATTTAAGTGCTAATTCTGTGATATCTAATATTTCGAACTCTTTCCTAAAAAGATTATGATGAGCACAAACAGAAAAGCTAGCCTAAGGGTAGAGAAAATATCTAGTGGAATTTGTTAAGTTTCTAATTGTGTTTTGGGCGTACATCTAGAAAGCTGCTGATATTATCGATTTTTCTGGTATAAAGCCGTGTTAATCAGATCCAGAAGTTTGAAGAAATTGAATTTCTAACTTTCCCTCAACAGAATTACCGTAGGATATAGACCGGTATTAGTGCATAGTTGAAATTACTGCTTCTTTTCAACATAATTCAAGTTAAGTGCCTATACCCTTATTTTCCTTTAAAGGGTAAGTTGTGGCCACAGATATTCAGAAATAATTTTTAAATTTTAAAACTAGAAATTGCCATAAAGTTATTTTTGTGTAAATGTCTCGTAGGAAACGTTATTAACACAGAATTTTTATTTAAAGCTGATGTTAAAATTTTTATAGCACTATAAAGTTTAATGGAATGGAAAGTTTTAATGAATCTTTGTGCCTTGCAACCCAGCCTTGTCTATTGTCATTTTGTATGAAATACGTCGTTTAGAAATATATATATATAAATAAACAACAATAATAAGAATATTAATAATTTTTCCTTTCAACTATTAATTCTGTCGAAATCGAATATTAAGTATATAATATATTCCAAATAGATATTCAAGAAATTTAAGAACTGAATTTAGCAGAATCCAGAATTGAAGGTAAGTACTACGTGCAATGTATCAGGTTACTTCCTTTAGTCGAGCGCACCAAAGCTTGCATTGAAATTATCTTAATTAAACTTAATTGAAAACAAAGCACTTGGAATAGTTTTGTTACCTCGAGATATAACTCTAATTATAAAAGTTTGTTCTGAATATTCAAATATTTATCCTAAAAGGTGTAATGCGATAAGTTTTACAAATGTATGTATTATAAACAAAAAATAAATATGGGAAGGTAACTGAACATAAAAACGAAGTTAAACTTATTGCTAGTAAAATATAAAATGAGATATCAAGACATCAGAAAGGCATTAACGAACGGGTACGCTAGGTTATATAGAAATTTACAAACTCATGACATTCTTGGACAATGCATTTACTAGAATATGAATTGATTATTCAGGCGGTTTTCATTGTGTTGGATTGTTTAGTTCCGACGTTTCAGCAGTGTTTCTACTGTCGTCATCAGGGTAGCCCCAGGGTTTTCCAATTCCATTGTTTGCGATGGTAATCTGTTCTCGGATATGAATTGCCTATGCGTTTGTTTTGTATTGTACAGTGTACAGGCTGTGCCATCGAAGAGTGGGTCTTCTATTATAGCTCTATTTTTGATTTTACGAAAAAGTAGCAGTAGTACAAAAGTTCAAGTTACAGAATTCAATGATGCATAACCTAAAAGTATTCTTGACTAAACAAGGTGTTCCAAAAGTAGGAAAACGCATACTTACTCCGCTATTTTAAATGAAACACCCTATATATTATTCCATTTTTAAATTCCATAAAGAATAAAGTCGATATAATTATACCGGGTGAGTCAATAGTCCGATATTGGTTGATATTGACTTTAACATTTCCCATAAAAGATTTTCATTGTGTGTTACCCCTGAAGAAAATGACTTTGCTATACTATTAAGCGTGGTGCAAAATCCTGCAAATCAATGCAAGCGCACATACAATAAGTAATGATCTGGGCATCAGCCAAACTTCAGTATCGAGAACTTTGCGAAAACATAAATTTCATCAATTTCATATTCAATTGATTCAATGGTAATTGTTTATTACCATAACCTACCAAACAACCATTATATTTAATTAATAATAATTAAAAGTCAAAGCTATAAAAAATAATTTGTTTTATGTAATACGTTTTCCGTCATTCCCTTTTCTTTGGAAGCTACCTAAAGAAGCTTGTGTATAAGAAAGAACCATCCACATTAGGAAAATACGAAGAATAGAATGAAGGAGGCATTTTCGTCCATTTCGTAGAATTGTTGGAAAAACTACCACAAAATTTGCAAAAGATGGTAGAAATATGCTTAACAGAAAAAGTATATATTTTAGAACATCTCCTATATATGTTGGTAATTAAAAAAGAATTGCTATGTGTAAATAGTTTTAATTAAGAAGGTTTTTTTGTTGTGGTTTAATGTTCATTTGTTTTTTTTTATGAAAAACAGTAAGTTTTATTTTAGTGGTTTATGAATAAAATACATACTGTTTAAGTAATTAAGCAAATATATAATAAAATAAATGAGAAAATAAATAAACAATCACTGAGATGTAAGAAGGACAAAATATTATATGCAAAATTATTTGGTGACAATTTTGACGTTTAACTATTATGATGGTGAAATAATTGTCATGGTCTGCCTTATTAAAAATAGGCATTATTATTTCTGTTAATTATCATTAAATATCATTCTTTTTTCAGCAAATATGTCATCAGTTTTATATTTTATTATTTGATACTAACACATACTTACTAAGGCTACGAGGCTATATTTAATTATATACTAAGCCAACATGAAAATTAATGGAAAATTCGTTAGATTTATTTAAAATCATTAATTATCTACAAAATTCTGCATGATTAGTATAAATTTAAAGGATTTTGTGTAGGGGTTGATTTAACATAAGCAAAGATATAGGCTGCTATTTTAAAAAATCAAGTCATCTTGGGTTAAGTAATTGTTCAGGACTATAGTGGACACCTGCATATAATTATATCAATTTCAATTTCACCGTTGTATCAAGCTAAGTATGTATATGTGGTATAAAATATGAATATCTAAAACAAATGCATGTACAAACTACACTGTCTTAACGGAAAGCTTGCAGTAGAGTTCTTTTTTTACAAAATCGTAAGTAACACCGTTGTTATTACAATAATATATAGGATGATCCATTTAAAATAACGGAGTAAGCATGCGTTTTCCTACATTTGGAACACCTTGTATAGTCAAAAATATTTTCAGATTATGCAGCATTGAATTCTGTAAAACTTTTGTATAAAAGACTTTTTCCTAAACTCAAAAATAGAGCTGTAATCAAAGACCCAGCCTTCGGTGAGACACCTGTACAGCTACTGTGTAATACGGTCGTACCTGGCTTCTCCAGGGAAGGTATAAATCATTTGGAATCTATATTTATACTTAATGTGTTGAAACTAATGAGTATGAGAGTTGTAGTTCTTCATTTTTTCTAGAAGTTAACTGTCAAGATGTTTGAAATCTATTTCTATAGATAGTTTCGTCATATATTTGTTGATTTTTTAAGATTTTGTTTTCTTTTTTTTGTTCTGCTATTATTGTGGCCAATATGATCCTTGTTGTATGCAGTTACGCACTAACGGCATCTATACCCTGTGCAATTCCAGGCTCATAGTGACTATGTCACATATGTATGCAGCTTGTTTCAATTTCCTTTCTGGTTGTCATCTTTTTTGGATAGGATGAAAGCATTTTTCCAATCTAATTTGTTGTGTTAGAGGTTCTTATCGCTGTTCTAATTTCATATTGGTTGTCTTTCTGATTTTTTTCTGTCGCGTTTGCTCTTCGACTTCTTGCTTTGGACAATGTATCTTCTGAGTATCAATTCATTCTGAGCGTGTCAGTGATAGTTTGGATAGTGATAGTTTCGCGTATACGATAGAGCAAAAATCATATGCTGCGTTTTAACTGATGGAAATAAAGAAATCCTTCTTCACTAAAAAATGTGTTTCAAATTTTGAAAATTTGGATTCTATAGAGGCAACAGAAGAAAAACACAACCCTACAGCTGCGCTTATAGCCTTAACATTGTGTTAACATCTTAACTGAAACATATTTTTATTAGGAAAACACATCAGATGAGACAACATGCTTCTGACAAAAAAATTAGAGTAAGTTTGTATATTTAGTATCCCACGTGTACCCGCATAAATAGCACATGAGAACATTGGAACATCTTTTTCCCGAAGGTCAAGGGTCGAGTAAGGCGTTGCTTGATGGCACGCTTTTTTTATTATCCCGATGTGTTACACTTTTTATATGATTTTTACAGATGATATACTTCAACGATTTATCGCAAGCTTTACAGTACCTACATCTGGACACCATTATAATATAAATCGGGAAACCTGCTAATAAGCTTTCCCACTGCATCAACCAATGGTCTCGTTTTTCCCTTCCGTATGTTTGTCATGCTTAATAATTGTACGTCCGCATTGTATAAAGATCCGCTCGGTACTAATAATTCTACGCTTCGTCTGTTTTATTACATTACGCTGGTGAGAACGTTATGTGCTAAATACGATTCTAGCCTGCGGAAACTAATGCTAAGTCTGCTGTTATTTTAAATAATATACTTATTAGCACATATCACCTCATTTTTCTTTTGTATTGTTTCCATAACTTTTTTTCTCCGTAAATTATATACCGCGTAACCATAACTTATTTTGGTGGGACAATAATATTTTTCGCAATACAGATTATTGGATAATAGTGCTGATTTCCGTTCAACACATATATTAATTTGTTTGTAGTACTTCCAAATATTCACGATGCGCCCCACTCTTATATGCCGGCCTTGGCGACGATTGGTAAATTGCATAGCACACATCGGTATTAAGGTATTTGTTGCTGGATAAATAGCACCGCAATTGCTATGATGACGATAGTTGTCGATCTAACTAGTGTTTAGAGTTGACTTGGTTTCAATATCTAATAAAGGAATATAGTTAAGGTTACAACTACATAGACACATAATGTAAGTACATATCTATAACAAAAATACTCCAAACTGTGGTACTGGTAATGCTGTAAACTTCTTCTAAACCACAAACTGCGCTAAACTGGACGTACGTTTCGATAGCAAAGCTATCATCATCAGCAGAAACACTGAACTTGCAGTTTGTGCAGTTTGTGGTGAGGGGTTTAGGAGAAGTTTACATAAGTACATATCTAACTACCAAGGAACGTCCATAGATGGCGCGCGAAACCGATTATTGAAGCCTGCTTAACGTAATCGAAAATGTTTGACTATAGCTATGCTTGCCACATTTGTCACACCGTTTAGCTTACCGTGTTATAACTTCTAATGTGTTTACTTACTAAAGCTAGACTTCGGAAGTACGCGGCAACAACTGCACTATGGCAGCAACAAACGGCAATACTGTTTAGTATTTAGTAGAAAATGAGTGAAATAAGAAGAAATAAGAAAACGTTGAAAATTTCAAATATTAATAGTACCACTTTATCGTTTCACCACGCAGTGGCGTCGTCAGGTGGATAAAATGTAACTGGAATTTCAACAAGTAGGTATCTCCTTTATCTATTCATTTTAGTACAGAATATAATTCACGTACAAAACAGTAAATTTATAAAATACAAAAATCAGCGGCAGAATTGGCTGTCAAATCGACGATAATTCAATTAGCGCATGCTGACTGTCATCTGTTTTTAATGAATAAAATTTATTTATTCCTGTCAAATTAACAGATCGTTCGAAATTTTTGACTTTTTTTTAATTTTTTTTTGTGTTAGCGTTCATTATGTTTTCTTACCAAGTAAACCTGTGCAAAATTTTGATCAGCTTTAACTCGAACTATTACCGATGAAAATCATAGATAGCACTACTTATAGGTATTATCCTTGACAATATTTATGTATTGTCGTCTGCCGTAAGTGCACTTGTCGTTTGTCGTCTGATTCGGAAGTATATCTTTTTCCGCTCAAAAATTTAAGGCTAGTATAGTATGAAACAATCTTCGAGTTTATTTACTGAGGATGTAGCATCAGTTCAGTGTAAATTCAGAAGTTAGTTTTGCTGGATAAATCAATCTGCATGTAGTTATAAGTATCAATTAGTGTCTACGATTAAAACCAGATATTTTCATTCAATTCGCTATTCGATTTGTATTTTACTCGAATTTAACGATATTTTGAAGAAGCTTTCTTTTATAGAAAAAGAGAATAAAGTGCAATAATGTTTCACTATTTTTGTCATTTGCTTACGTGGAGTATTTGATTACATAGTATTCTGTTCTATCTTAAATTTAATTTCCAGCAGTTACCAACTACGAATCACCGCTTATAACTTTATTTTTGTTGGTATATCTGTTTATGCTGAATATGTTTATCGGAAATTGCTGTTATCATTTGCACTGAATAGAACTATAAAAAAATTAATTTCAATAAATTTGTTTATGTTAGTTAGGGATTTCTGTTAATTGGCTGACCTTCAAAGAAAATGTTAATAGCAAAATCATTATTTGTCGTCTCTTATCTTAATTGTCCAGATAAAAGTTAGTGCTCGAACCTTACAATTTAAAAATGTATTCTATAAAATTATTATTCTCACTTAGCAAAAACAATTCAACAAATCAGTTATTCATTAACAGTGTGGTAGGATTCAATTAAATTTAACACAGTAAGCACGTTTATTTAAACACAGGTATGTACGTACAACTGATATACATATTATCACATTTACTTATTTTATATAAAAACTTATTACTAAATTTGTTGCGATAAAAATATGATTTTATAGAACACTGTTATGATAAACTGATTAATACATAATACATACCACACTAAGATTTCCTTACTAATTGTATTACTTCCATATTTTGCCTAGTTATGATAAGTTACCGATAAGTAAATCGGTTACCAAACTGGTTTTAAAAATCGAATTTCAAAATCTATTTTGAAACGATAACAAGTTTTTGAATTGTGACATAGCGATATACAATATTAATATATGTGTTATGCAATTGTAAGAGGTTTTGCTGTAAAGTCGTAAATTATTTAATGAATATTGCTATTTATATAGGTAATCATGAATAGCGTTTGTATTTTTGAAGTAGGTAAGTATTTGAAAAAATGTAGGTATATTGTTAATATGCAATAAATACGTAGGTATTCTGTTTTGACACACATCCATTGCTGTTAAAATTATACTTTTAATATATCTTACCATCTAAATGAATTGTCAACAGACGGAATAAACAATCGTTTGTTCTTATACTATTTGATAAAATTACGCCTCGCTGGAATTGGGGTATGGTATTATATTGGTTACATAATATTTATTTTATATTGTTGTTGCTTAACAAAATCCTAGAGTTCTAGTCCTCGTCTCGGTAGGTAATCTCTTGGGATTGAGATTAGACCACATAATTGCGACATATCTATTTAACAGAAAATTCGAGGTGGAAATCACGAATCAGATAAGCTGGAATTAATCCAGCAGGTTTGGGGAATTGATATGGTTTACAGAAGGATCAAAGACCAAGAATGGAACTGGAATCTGTAGTAAGGTGAAAGACACAATGATCACCCTTCCCCTAGGAAAATATGCCTGGGTCTTTCAGGCAGAGGTATATGCAATATTGCACTGTGCAACTGAAATCAATCAGAGACCTTATAAGAACAAGCAGATCTATATTGCAGTAGACAGCTAGGCTATTCTTAGGGCATTAGTGAACTCCAAAATACAATAAAGACTGGTTTGAGGATGTATTCGAGGACTGAATAGCCTGGCAGACTGCAATAAAGGCACTTAGCTGTGAGTGCCTGGACGTTCGGCAATCGAAGGAATCGGAAAAGCTAATGAGTTAGCAAGCAAGGGATCATTGGCTTCATATTAAGTCCAGAATCTGTTCTAGGAGTATCCAAAAACTTAGCGCGAGAGCAGGTAAAAAGTTGGGTAAAAGGAAAACACAAAGAACACTGGGATAAAATAACCAGGAAAATTCATGGGAAAACCTTTATTAAGGGACCAAAGCCTGAAGAACTACTGCAGCTTTGTAGGAATCATCTTCGCACCGTAACAGATCTCCTGATAGGGCACTGCGCACTGAAAGAACACCTACAGAAAATTGAGATCAACACTGGAGATACCAACTGCAGACTGTGTAATAGGATGACAGAAACCGCTTACCACATTCTGTGTGAATGCGAGGCTCTGGCAAAAAGACAGGCAATTTTTGGCAGGCAAAAAATGAGCCCAGAGGATTACTAAGATCAATCAGCTAGAGACCTGTACAGATTAGTACAGAGTACTAGGATACGAAAAAAACCAAATACAAAAAGCCAAGAGGCTACAATGTTTCTGGAAACTTGAAAAAAGAAAACATGAACTTTAGTTAGTACTTTTACTTTTACTCATTAAGTAAAAAGATCTGGTTAACCTAACATCGGTTTGCTATTAAGCTTAAGTTACCGATATTTTGTAATAAAACATTTTCACAAGCTATAGTATACTATCACTGAATGGTGTCGAACTTGATCCCTCACCTTACCCCCCTCCCCTCCCCAGAGTGGGAGGGGGAATAACTTTGAAATCTTAAATGGGAACCCCCATTTTGTATTGCAAATTCGGATTCTACGCCATCAAGTATGTAGTTTTTGTTTGAAGCTTTTTTTTTCGATTCGTAAAAAAAACATGATTGTGAACGTCTAGAAAAAATACACACCAAAGAGAAGCAAACAAACATGATTTTGTGTTTTTTTATTTTAACATTAAATAACATTTCAAAAAGCCATTCAACAACGAGTTCTCTCTTATAATGTTATAGCCTCCATTACTGTTCAAATATTCAACACTAACTAATTTGTATTGGATTAATAATTAATAATCTAAATGGGAATCGGATAATGTGTAAGTATTCACAGCTTGTCAAGTACAGAATAAAGTACGGTTTTGCATCGTTGAATAGCATTCCAATTGGGAATAAATAAATGTATCGAAGTGAAGGATTACAGTTTCGAACATATGGCTTTTTGAAACGTTAGTTTATGTTAAAATAAAAAAACAAAATCATGTTTGCTTACTTCTCTTTTTTGTGTATTTTTTCTAGACCTTTACAATCATGTTTTTTGCGATTACAGCGCAATCTGTTACGAATCGAAAAAAAAGTTTCAAACAAAAACTATACTTGAGGGCGTAGAATCTGAATCTGCAATATAAAATGGGCGTTCCCATTTAAGATTTCAAAGTTGTCCCCCTTCCCACTCTGGGGGAGGAGGGGTGAGTGAGTGATCCCTGTATGTATATTCTTATTGAGAATTATCTGCCACTACGTTTTGAATTATTTAGAAGACAAGATTTATTAAAACAATAATATTAACGAAATTTGGTGTTTGCCAAGGAACATTGCATTTAGTTCGTATTAATAATACGCATTTATATTTCAAATACATACCTACTTTAAAAATGCAGACGTTCATAATTTTATTATTATCTCTGAAAACGGCTTATTTTACATTACAGTTAAACTTCCCAAAATTTCATAACAAGTATAGATATAAATATTGAATATTCTTTATATGTCACGATGCAAAAACTTGTTAACGTTTCAAAACAACAATTTTAAAACCCGATTTCAAAACCGGTTTTTAAAGCCAATTTTAACTGTAAACCGTTTAACTGGTGTAATATCTGATGATTTCCACAGCACTAGTCCATATACAAACTAGATAAAGGACAACAAATACTGTTACCGTTTATTAAAATATATCTTTTCAGTATACTTATTGTTAGTGTTTAAAACTAGAAGAAATGCCAGTCAAGATTCAACGTATTGGCAATATTAAGTGCCAACTTGGCGAAGCTCCTTTTTGGGATGAAAAATCCCAAAGCGTTTACTTCGTTGATATACAAGAAAAAGCGGTACACCATTATATCCCATCAACGAATACACACGTAAAAGCAGTAGTGGGTAAGTTATTACGCATATCTATACGATGAAGGTGAATAATATTTTCTGCCGTAAGGTGACAAAACTGTTTCATTTATTATACCAATTGAAAATACCGCGAATACATTTTTGATTGGTTTTGGAAATGAAATTGCGAAATTGAAATGGGACGGTGCGAGTGACAAAATACAAAGCTTAGAGACGATTACAAAAGTGGAAAATACTCCTGCAAAGAAGAATCAGTTCAATGATGGTAAAGCTGATCCTACTGGAAGATTATGGGTTGGTAAGAAGCAACTTTATCCTACTAAAATTTAACGTACTGGTAATTATTTTTAACTTCAATACTGATTTGCTACAAGTTGCTGAAGATAATTACCGAAAATTGAAATTTTGCTTACAGCTTGATAAATGGTGCAATAACCATTATTTCTTCTTTAGGCACGATCATACCACACGAGAGTGAAGGAATGAGAGCGAACGAAGCTTCTTTCTACACCTTTTAAAAGATGATAAAACTTTAGAAACGCTTCTATCAAAGATTACATTATCTAATGGACTCGTCTGGAATGAAAAAATTAAGAAATTCTACTATATCGATTCCTTGCCGGGGAGTCTATCAATTCGATTATGAAGGAACAAAATTATGTAGGTCCTATTGTATCTACCTTAGTAACTTTCACAAATACATTGCTTTGGTTTTAGCGAATCGTCAAATAATTTTCAAATTCAGTGAAAATGACGTTAAAGGACTGCCAGATGGGATGACGATTGATATCGACGGTAACCTTTGGATTGCCTGTTTTGGAGGTTCAAAAATCATCAAAATTGACCCGAGGCAACCTAATACACTCTTACAAGTTATTGAAATGCCTGTTTCACAGGTATGCACATATCATATAATAAATTAAAAGTATTTCTTTGAATCCGTCCGCTAGGTAACTTGCGTCGAATTTGGTGGCCCGAATTATGAAGAAATGTATGTTACTACAGCTGGAATAAGCTTTAAGGGTGCCCCAGCACCTGAAGGTGGATGGACCTATAAAATAACTGGATTAGGTGTTAGAGGTTTACCCGCTAGACGAATTAAATTGTAATAACATTAATTGCGATATAATTTTTGGTAGTTTTGGGAAAAATAAATTCTAACTTTTGTTAGTAGGTATTCGCTAACTGCATTGTTTTTTAATGTTTTAGAATACTTATACATTATACATAATTTCTTCATTTAAAACTTTAAAACTTTTAACGTGCATATTTAAACATTTCGGTACACTACTGCTAATTGTTACTATTAAAGCTACAAATTCGATTAAATCAGCGAAAATTTTAGGCTTTTAGGGCTGATCCAAATTGAATTAAAGAAAAAGAACAATTGAAAATGAAGTGTTTTGAGATAATTATACTCTTTAAAAAAGTTAATAGTTAATAGAAAGACAATGTAATTGTAATTTGTTAATAAAGTGTTAATCCTTGAAGTGAATAGTGAAAAAAAAGTTACTTTATATTTCAGTTTACGAGGAGTGCACGGATTTTCTCTATACAAATCGTGGTAAGCTTGCACAACTGCAATTCAGAACAAGGATATATAATTCTACGAAAATGTGAAAGTCCTTGATATTGTAAATGTTTCATGAATTTATTGGTTAACTCTGTTTTCATTAGTGTTTCACAAATCTGCATTTATTTTCTTGAATATCCTTTAATTACCTCACCTGACAGTAAATCTGTTTTCTGTATTTTTACAATGCGTTATATGTATATGTAACCTATGTATTCTTAAGAATAATTATATCTATGTTTTTCTTGTGAACAACTGGACGAGCTCTCGAATCTCCTGAATGAATTTTGAGAATATGAACGGAACATTTTGCTTGCCAAAATAAGTATCATTTCTTATTTTAAGGCAACTATTTTTGTTGCGCTGAATATTAAGATTATGTTGAGCTTGTAGAATATTTTTCATCAACAATATATTAAGTAAATAGGGATGGGGCATCCATTTCGCTTTGCAAAGGGTGTGGTTTAGGTGTCATAGGATTTATATTCCAATCGCATATAAGATATGAAGTCAAAAATATTAGACGTATGTTCAATACATAAAAAATGCGTTTATCGATATACTGCATTGGAATCTGCTATCTCGCGCATTGGGCCGGTGTAAGAGTCGACATTTTAATGATCTGATGTAATTGATTTATATGACCAAATCAATATTTGATAACTGTATCTACCATACTATTTATACTGAGTATGCATTATTACTAGAGTGAAATAGGAGACGTGTCATGTTTACGATAGTTTCTGTAATACATTAACGTATTATGCAAGGAACTCTGTTGGCAATAACGTTTAGATCGGAAGAGTTAGCCTTGAGAAAAGGCTAATTTTACAACATCATAATTACATTGAATTAATTGCAATTTTGATTTTCCTAATTCCTAATTGTGATGTCAAAGTCATGGCATGGCCCATCAAACAGAAATTATTCAGCCGTTTGATAGCAGTAGAGTAGCCTCGAGTAATTTAAAAGGAAACTATTGATGATGGGTATAGAGAATGTTACAGCAAATTGGTGTACAATTTAATTCTGCATCCAAAAATATAAAGATATATAGGGTGTTCTATTTGAAAAAAAATGATTTTTACTTACAACTTCTTTGATATGTTACTAATTTTTAAACACCTTGTATAATGTCATTCGAATTATTTACTACGTTTAGGTAAAACGATGTAAGTACTGGTTAATTTTAAAGTGGGAGATTTCTGACGCGTAAATCAAGTGTGAATTAATCAATTACATACAACAATGTAAATGTCAAAATTTTATCGCAATATTTTAAAAACAGTTGAAGATAGGTATAGGAAACCCTAGTAATAGTAATCGTTAGAGAATTTTATGATGAATTCAACAATGTATAATATATAAATATATAGTGTGCTCCGTTTAAAATAACAAAGTTCATGGCGACTTCCGATTAACCGGAAGTGCAAAAAGGCGAAAATATTTTAGGAAGAAAGTGAGTGCCAAATTGTTGCAAACTCAAAATTTTTAAAACTGAAGAATTTCGTTAAGCCGGAAAGCTTGTAACTAGCCGCTTTCCTGAAAGACTTGTACACAGTAAAAAGTTTTTGTAATAATGCAGCAATAATCCTGTTTTATTTTACAGTATTATTACTGTAAGGAAATTTTTACAGGAAAATTACCGAAGTTTTACAGTTTCTCAGTAAACATAAGTAAACAATTAATGTAAAAGTCAAGAACATTGATGTAAATTTCTGACAACGTTTAAATATATCAGAAATGATCCTTAAATTTACAGCGACCAGACTGTGATAAAGGGTAAGTGGCGAGAAACATGATGACGCGATACTTCGCAGTACTCACGCAGTGGTCTATTTTTAGTGCTGGTATAATAGATGCTTGTTAGGACTTGTCACTTGCTCTCCTGTGCAATATTAATCCAAAAATTGAAAGTAAGTATTAAATTCAATAACATTTGCATACAAGTACTTTATTAATTGATTGTGTACGAATATATATATAAATGTGCAGTGTGTATTTTTGAGTTTAGTTCGGTGCGAGGTTATGAGAAGCACATGAGGTTTCATAAGAATATTGGCGGAATTGCGTATAAATGTGTACGGCCTAAATGTTTAGCACAGCTTAGGTCTTATAAATGCTTCCAAGAACATTGACTAACACAACATTCACTAAAAAAGAAATTGATATCGTCAGAAAAAGAGTTATCCTTACTAAACTTTGTTTGTTCTGTAACTAAGTGTTCATTTTCATGCGAAAAAGTTAATTAATTTTATCAATTAATTTTATTCTTTCTATTCCAGTAGTTTTCTAGTTCTTCTTAATGTATAAGATTTCTTAATTCATAAGAAGGTACTTTCGTCGAAACCGGCAGAGCAGAAGACATAATTATTAAATGCAGTAAATAAAATTTACCATTTCAAAGTAATAATTGGGAAGTATTTTTCTTTTCTTATTTCAACTGTCAAATTAACCCAATTATGGACGTAAGGACACCATAAGATTAATTTGTTTTATAAGAATGTTTAATACGTTATTTTTGCAAAAAAGTCTGTAAAAGTTCAATAAAAACTTGTAAGTATATAGTACTAGTTTTATTGCAAAACGAAAGAGTTCGGTAATGCCAGCATGTTTTAACCTTTACCGAGCATATTATTGCCCTTACTATTATAAGTAAAGTAAAATGGCACAGGTACTTTAATGCTTGAAATGTATAAACAAAGATAACAATTGGAGAGTTTTTTATTCATTTATTTTTTAGTGTAATCATGAAATTAACAGTTCTATATTGCATGTACAAACATTTTAGCTTACATGACTTTAGTCTATGATAAAATATTTACATTTGTTCTACTATATGAAAAATTATATCTCGATATAATTATAAGAATTCTGTAAATATTCAGGTAAGTGCAGGCAATTTCTAGTGCATCAGTTTGTAATATTACATTTTATAACACTGTAATTTTATAGAAAAGTAACTATTATTTTTACAAATAAGTTGAAAACGGCTGCAGTAAATTTACAAATAAGTGTAAATATGGAACTGTAAATTTGGAGTTATACTGAAATTTTCTCTCTCACCTATAAAATTACAGTAGTTTTCCTGGCGGACAATTACCAGGAATACTACTGTATTTTTTTTTACTGTGTATATAAATATTTACATTGAAGTAAAAATAAATATCACATTTTATTTTCTGTTTTTTCGTTCTTGAGATAGCGGCTTTTTGCACAATTTAATGAAAAATATTACTAAATTAAATAATTTTTTAACGTTTCAGCAATTGTTTTATTGTTTTCTTCAGAAATTCCTCAATGCCTTTTTTGTATTCTACAATTCAAATTTTATATATATAATAATAGTTTAAATTTTATAGATAAGTCTATACTTACATACATTTAACAACACAACACAAATATTTTAAAATTCACACTTTTTAAAAATAAATAACATTAAAATGTTATTTGTCAAAGTACTTTAATGTACATGTGTGTGTAGCATACTGAATACAAATGTGCCGAAGGTTATATCCAAAACAAATACGCAACGCTAGTGCAGCGATGGGCTTTTTTACTGTTTTTTAAAAAAAAAATGTTTATTTGTACATTTAACATTTATACTAACGGCGAACAGTGATATTTAAAATGATGGGTGCATAATTTTAGATAAACTTTTATTTTGTTTAATCATTTATTGAGTTTTATGTTTATTTATTTGAATCATTTCTAATATGCATCGCGCTTATATTGCTTTCTTTATTTTAAAATTGTTGTATTATTAAAATTGAATGTATGACCTGTGTTTAATATATGTTTTTTTAAAGCATAGGATTATTCTGATATTTGTGACCTTTTATTCTATTGTGAAGTTGTTGTGACGTTTGTCCTATGTACACACCATCACAATTGTTGCAAGGATTTCGTATACTAACACGACTTTGGTGTTTATAATGGAAATACTGCCTTTTAATTTTGAAAAACCAAATTTCAAATTATTGTGGTTTTTATGTGCAAGTTTTATATTATGCGGGTTAAGTATTTTGTTAAGTTCTTCGGATAATTGTGGAACGTATGGGATGCTAACATATTTAAAGGTATTGCAATTTGTGTTTGTTATTTTAATGACTTGTTTGGTGTTATAGTGTTGATGTATTTTATTTTTAATGGTTTTTTGAATTAACGGTAAAGAATAGTTATTTTTTTGTGAATTAATTAATACCTCTTTTCTATATTTTGGATTGGTTAATACAATGGCTCTATAGATTAAGGCAGACATAACTTTTTTTTGTCAACGAAAGGTTGGGCAAAATGAAAATTTAAATAACGACCAGAAAATGTTGGTTTATGATATAATTTTGTCAAAAGTTTATTATTTTCTCGTATCAAAGTAAGATCTAAGTAGTTTAAACTGTATTTCTTTTCTATTTCGAGCGTAAATTGTAATTCCGGATGAAATTCGTGAGGAGCTGATGAAATTGTGAGATCTTCTCTTCTGGAATACAAGCCAAACAATCGTCTACGTATCTTTTATAAAAAGTTGGTTTAAAATCTAAACTGGTAATTACATGTCTTTCGAAATCTTCAAGAACTAATTGGGCTATTGTGCTAGATATGGATGAGCCCATTGCGCAGCCATATATTTGTTTGTAAAATTTATTTTGAAATGAGACATAGGTTGTTGACAAAGTGAGCTCAAGTGCGTTTAAAAATTCTTATAATGGTAATCGGTATGTGGTTGAATTTTATCCAATTTTTTTTTATAATATTTAAAGCATAATCAACTGGAAAATATGGTGTACATAAGCTACATCAAGAGAATTAATTGTTCATTATTTTTATTTTTGTACTGTCAATAAATTTTTTTAACTCAAATAAGTTTTTTAAAAGTAATTCGTTATTATTAATTATATTTGAAATTGAATGGCAAATATTTTGTATATTATGAAAAAGGACTTGTGATGCATGAAACTATTGGCCTAAGTGGGGACATCTTTTTTGTTAGAGTTTAGGGAGAACGTATATTTTAGGTGTATGTGCATTGTGTATTTTAAGTTTTTTTGCTTGTTCTGTAGATATATAACCTCTTTTTTCCATTGACTCATTATTTTCATTTCCTGTTTTGATATTTTTGGGTAGGATCTTTTTAATGATTGAATATGTTGTTGTGTCATTTAGAATGTCTAGCATCTTTTTTCATAGTCGTGTTTGTTGATAATGAACAGTTTTATTACTTTATCTGTTTTGTTATAAATATTAGGATTGTCTTTTTTTGAATTGTTTTTGTTAAGTAATTTGTTTTTGGATAAGTTTTTGACAAATTGATTAAATAAAATGTATTTATGTGGATATCTGACAAAGTAACAAAAGTATAATTGAAAACACCATCTATTTGAACATTTACAATCCACACAAGCTGGCTAGTGCTGCGTTGGTTCCCGTCCTCTGGCCTCGTCTCGAGATGGTGAGATTTCCGTCTCGTCTCGGACTGTCGGTATTGAGGACGAAATGGTCCTGCTCTTAGTTTTTGAATGCTTCTATGTTGTTGTAATTTTCTTGTTGTAACATTTGTTTGATTTTGTTCTTGTATTGCAACGTGATTTAAATTTTTTTGTTTCTCTTGATAGGTTATTATATTTTGTTATAGTTTCTGTCGTAGGTATTTTCTATATCTGTTGCACAAGTTCTTTTCTGTTCTAATATATGATTGTCTTCTTGTTGTATAATTATGTATTTGTCTCGTGCTTGTTAGTTGTATATTTTGTTTTTATCAGGTGTTTCTGAATATTATATATTATATTAAATTTTCTGTGTTATTGTTTGCTGAATATTTAGCTCTTTGGTCTTTTCGTAATTTTTGTTGTTGGAGTTCTTTTCTGAAGCCCTACATTAGTTTTAGTAATTCTATTATTGTTGTCTTTGTATCTTTATCAGGTTCTCTTTGAAGTGTCGCTACAGACATTTATTAAATAGTTTAAGTGCGATGTAAAAATTGCGTGATATATGGGTTTTTTCATATGTTCTGGGATGATGGTTCTTATTTTGTTTATTTGCTGCTATGGCCATTGCATTTTTATTGATCAGTTGTATTTATGTGTTTATTCCATTTTAAGTTATTTTGTATTGTTAATCCTAAGTATTTTAGCAAGTTACTTGTGGTATGTCCTCGTTGTTGAAAGTTATCTTAAAAATTAGTGGGATGTTTCTTTTTTTGAAAGACCATATATTCTGTTTTTTTCTCGTTTGATTGTTAACAGATTTTCTTGACACATTCTTCCATTTTTTTTACATCAGAGTCGATCTGTTGCTGGAGTTTTTCTTTATCTTTTCCAGAGTACACGATACACATGTCATCAGCATATGCATATAGCTCTCTCCTTCATGTTAATATTAAATACATCGTTTGTGTATGTTATGTATAAAATTGGAGGTAAATTTCCGCCTTGTGGTATGCCGTATTCTGCCATCAGTGGTTGACCCTCAGTATTATTCACTACTGTTGTTTGAGGTCGGTTTATTAGATATGTTTTTATTAGGTTTTTTTCGGTGCCATTGATTCCTAATCTAGTTAGTTTTCGGATCATTTTTGATTTTGATACAGTATCAAAAGCTTTTTTCATATCTATGAAGATTACTACTACTATTTTCTTTTTATCTACTTTAGATTTTATATTATTTAAGAGATCGATGACTGTTGACGTAGTTCCCGAGTTTTTTTGGAAAGCGTATTGATTTTTATTAATTATTTTATTCTGTAGTAGATATTCACTTAATTGCTTTTGTAAAGCTTTTTCCAAGATTTTAGATAGCGTAGATAACAGGCATATCGGTCTATAGTTTTCAGGATAGAGTGTATTTCCTTTCTTATGTATAGGGATAATTTGTGTTCTTTTTAAATATTTCCGGAAAGTTCCAGTTTTTTATTATGTTATTGATCAGTTTTGTCAAAATCGGTGCTAGTGGTGTTGTGTTTCGTTTGACTATGTTTGAAGTTATTTTGTCGAATCCTGGTGCCTTATTGTCTTTTAATTCTGTTATAAGTTTTTGTACTTCTTCCTCAGTTAATTCTTGCATTTTAAATTGTGTTTCCAGTTTTGGGGTGTTTGTCATTGATGGGATTTTGTTTAATTTTGCAATTTGTCTTTCCGCTAATGTTTTTCCTATGTTTGCAAAGTATTTGTTTATTTCTTGAGCTATTTCCTCTGCATTTGTCGTTTTTGTGGTGTCTTCTCTTTCTATTTCTGAATTTATCGGCTTTTTTATTTTTTTTTTGCTTATTTCTTTAGTTATTAGGTTCCATGTTTTTGGATGGTTCGGCTCGGTATCTCTCGAATTTCTTGTATAGATTCTTTTTTTGGCATTCTTTATCGTAGATAGTGTTTGTTTCTTTGCTTCAAGATATGTGTTCTTATAGTTCTTATTGTGTGGGTATTTTGTGTACTTTCTATATAGTTTGTTTTCTTTATTTTTATTTCTCTCAGTACGTTTTCATTTGTCCATGGACATCTTCTCTTCTTTTGATTTTTTTTATTGTTTGGTTTCTTTCGATTATTTTTTGGAGTGTCACTGATAACTGCTCAAAGCTATTTACGTCTGTTTCTTTGATATCTGATATTTGGTGTGTTATATTTTTGTAATTTGTATCGGTTTTTTTCGTAATATCTGTATTTCAGCGTTTTGGTGTTTTGGTTATTGTCGTTCTAACTGCGTAGTGATCTGAAATTTCTGTTTGTACTATCTTGATTGTGATTTTATCTTTAATATTTGTGATAGCGTGATCTAGGATGCTGTGGTTGTTTGTGCTATTTTTACGGGTATAATGTGTGTTTGTTCTTTTATTAATTATTTTGTAGTTGTATTCCTTGAATATGTTTTCGTAGGTTTTTCACGTGTTGTTTTTTTTCCATTATGTTTATATTGAAATCACCTATTATTAGTGTTTCTTTCGCTTGCATAATATGTTGTTTCTTAGTAAGTTTTCTAAAGTGTTAAATAGTACTTGTGGTGGTTTATATATCAAAGTTACTGTAATATTATCATTACCTAATGATATAATCTTTGATTATAATCTGAATTATTTCTTAATGAATTCATAAAATTATTTATTGTATTTGTTATTTTGCTTCTAATTTGCGTTTTATTATTTTCGTGAATAGAGGTTATTGCAGATCAATATTTGCCACAATGTTGTTCGCAGGGATGTCTTTTTTATTATTAGAATTATATGGGATGCAAAAATTTGGACCCAGGCTGAGCACGACTGCGACAGGCTGTAGGATCTAGTGTTTGTTAGGTTTTAATTCAGCTGTTCTCCTTTGATTAATTATATTTTTGTTCTTATATACTTTTATTCAAGTTCCTTAATTATTTTTGTTTGTATTTAATCTGAATGAAGTAGTTTTCTGTTTGTTGCTTTAAAAAGTTATGAAATTGATTAAAATCCTCATTACTAATTAAGGAATGTAATTTGTTTTGTAATTTAGAGATTAATGTTGAAATTATATTTATATTGTAAGTTACATCTGTTATGAGATAGTTTAAGATTGCAAATTTAATTTTTTTTACTGTTTGAGTAAATTTTTTGCTTAACTTGTTGTTTTCAAACTTATGTTGTGTTTTAAAGTTGAGGAAGCGGGGTTGCAAACCCTTACCTTTACATTGAAGTAAAAACAATTTTCTTATTTTTCATGGCACAATAACTTTTCGATTTTTTCATCCAGTGGCTAGCAGCTTGATATGCAGTTTGTTCATATTTTTTGTAGATCATTGTATATAACTTCTGTGATTAATGTTGACCATTTTTCACTCAGGCCGAAATGTTTTGATGCAAATTTATTCTTAACCGATAGTGTAAATTATGTTTTTTCTTTCTTGAGATAGCGACTTTTTGCACAATTTAATGAAAAATTTTACTAAATCAAATCATTTTTTAACGTTTCGACAAATACTTTATTGCCTTCTTCAGAAAATCATCAATGCCTTTTTTACATTCTACAATTCAAATTTATATATATATATATATATATATATATATATATATATATATATATATAATATATATATATATATATATATATAATAATAGTTTAAAAATTTCATAGATAAGTCTATACTTAGGTACATACATTTAACAACACAACACAAACATTTTAAAATTTACATTTTTAAAAATAAATAACATTAAAATGTTATTTGTCAAAGTACTTCATAAATTTTAGATAAACTTTCTATTTCTGTTTTATCATTTATTTAAGTTTTTATGTTTACTTATTGGAATCATTTCTAATATGCATCGCGCTTTATAATTGCTTTTTTTATTTAAAATTGTATTATTAAAATTGAAAGTATGACTTGTGTTTAATATATGTTTTTTTTAAAGCAGTAAGATTATTCTGATATTTGTGACTTTTTATTCTATTACTGTGGTTTTTATGCAAGTTTTGGGTGAAGTTTTTATATTATTCGGGTTAAGTTTTGTGTGTTTCGGATAATTGTGGAACATATAGGATTCAAAATATTAAAGGTGTTTTGGTTTGTGTTTGTTATTTTCATGACTTGTTTGGTGTTATAGTGTTGACGTATTTTATTTTTAATGGTTTTTTGAATTAACGGTTAAGTTGCACAGTGCTACGCAATTTGAGAGGGGATGGATGCCATCCTGTTCCCCAATCTGCTCCAGTCGTTTTGTTTCTCCCTTTGTTCCTTCCTTGAGAGGTATTCTCAACTTTGGAAGTGGAAGTGCCTCTTATGGAGTCCTGAAGCAGTTCCCTGTTTACCTAGCGGTGTCCGTCCGCTTAATTAGGTTAAATATATTCTTCCTCAATGGTTGATCCCACGAGTAGCTAGGGAAGGAAAGGTCCACCTCTACGCCAGATGCCCTAAGGTTGGACTAGTAGACTGGTCTTCTATCCAGCTACGCATCCCATCAGCCTCTTTCACCACTTTAGGATTTAGTTTTTGTTTTGAGTGTCTCTCTCAGTCGCCATTTCAGTTAGCCAAGACAACCCGATCCTTTCGGAACCTGCTTTAACAGTTGGGCTTTCGGTAGCCGAAGCAATAACTGGCCATCGTTGTAGAAACCCTGTGCAAGCCCTTTAGCCACGACACGACAGCTCGGCGAGGCAATGTTCACAGCAACGTCTTCAGTCTACCCTTCTCCGGTTTTAAGCAGAGAGGACGAACTTATAGTCGCTACTAACCATCTTGCCTTGAGCGAACCCTGACAAGATGGTCTTTCCCCTATCCATCACCCGGGAACGCGCTTGGTAGGTACTCCCAACCCCCCAAGTAGAGAAGACATAAATTGAATAATTACTATTGTTATCAATATCACTATATTTAGCAGGGATAGTGAGTAGTGACTTTGCCGCATTGTGTAAAATATTTCCAAACTTATCCAGTGAAAATGAAAAATGTTTTAATTTTTACAACTTCTCTTATAAACACATAAATACTAACAAAATACTTTTCATTCTTATTTAATACTCCTACATTTAACTACTGAATAGTTCAATTTCATACGAAGTTTTTTTAAAATTCATTTTTTTTTTGCCATTAGATAGTAAGATATTTATTTTACAAATATTTTTTTCTGTTGGTGATATTTAAATTAAAACTGAAGTTGTTTAAGTAATCACGACAATTAAATTTGATTTTAATTTATGACAATCTCAACTGGCTAAATTATAGTAAAACAATTGTGACGAATAAGACCTTTTATCTGTTTTCTTCTTTATATAGGTAACTTTAATATTTAATAATCCAAAATGTAAAAATACTTCGACCAAATAGCGGTAAATATATTTTAACCTTTTCGATTGTGGGGTGTCTACATCTATTTATGAACCTATCTCAAAACCGCAAACAAACATAAGAGCTGACGGTGTCTATCGCCGGTAGTCGAACAGGAATATCTAAATTCTTTTTATTTATTGTATTGAGTAGAGGCCCGGATGTTACAATATATCTCGTAAAAATTGTGTTCGTGTCATATTTTTCTTTACTACCAAGCTACGCGGAAACTTTTTTCTCTTGCTGTACTGTGACATTTAGGCATGCTGTTCCATTCGTTTAATCTTGATATATTCATATTCACACCTCTGTTATGGTGTGTTGTACTAGAGGTTTAATTATATCAAACATAATAAATTGCTTGATTTCCATACAGTAGCATATTACCCGTCCTTATACATCGCATGTTATGTGTATTGCATGCATGTATGTATTGCACATTGTGATAGATGGTTTTTTGTGAACAATTAATGGTTACACTTTTACAACAGGTAAATTAGTGCTAGATAATTCACACGCTTTTGTTTGCAGGTTTATTGTAGTTTATACAAATACATACTTGATAAATACGTATATGCTGCAGAAAAGGAGATATACATCGAGGTACATTCATAGATGATGGCCAACGAATTAAGGAAGGGTGATTTTTATTTCCGTTTTCTCTTTTTCAAATTGTTTAATCTTGACTTCATGGACTAATCAATATGCATAATATTTTATTAAATTATTTCTAGAGATAATGCATTAATGAATTATTAATAAAATTAATTGTGTCTGCAAAATAAATTCATATTTATTCAATTTTAAACCAAGTATGTTGAACTTTATATCCACATAAAACCGCAGAATTATATTGCAACTGTATTTAACTTTTGTCGTTCAGGTTTTTATTTTTTACATTGAAGTTTTATTGTTTACACATTTATTTATGCTTATTATATTTATTAAAAATTGTTGTTATATAATAATCAGAAAATGAAGGTAATTGCATTTGTTTATCTTCGTAACCAATTTCTGTTTATGCCGCGGCCTTGAGAAAATGTCAATGCGTTTTTTTTATTTGTCCCCTATTATCTTAACTGTCGAGTTAATAGTAATTGAAGAATTCATTGCATGTATATTATGTGAAATGATTGTACAGACTGAGTAATAAAAAATCAGTTATTTAGAACAGTGTTGTAAAATTGCACTAATTGTAGTTTCGCATAGGGTATGTACAGAAGTATACAATACAGGGTATTCCACGTAAGTGGTTCATTAAAATTTTATGATGTTCTGTTATCTACTTTGTTTGAGATTTTGGCACCATTATCTGTTCGATTGGAACTATAAATGTTAGATACTTTAACCAAAATATCACTTCCGGCGGACCGGAAATGGGCGTCAATTTTGTTATTTTAAATAGAATGATCTAATCTTTTGTTCATTTTTGGATTCTACGACCATACGTTAGCTATTTCTATAGTTATATCTTACCGTTTTTGAGTTATTTAAGTTTTTCTTTTTTTTTTAGTCATAATGATTGCATCATGAGAAATTAATATCTCTGATTACTACTGCAAGTAGAGACTCCAAATTTGCTATGTTATGAATGTAGATATATAATAAATGATATCTCGATTTTGAAACTTTCGGGTTCAGCATAGTTAGCTATGATCTATTTAGAAAAAAATAGTTTCATTTATGACGCACTTCCATAGAAAGTCGTGGTCAACTTTAATATTATAAATAATAAACATATATCTTTTGTGCATTTTTAGCATTTTAAAGCCAATTTTATAAAACCTCTTCATATCTATCGGTTACCGTTTTAGAGTTATTTTGGCTTTTCTGAAAAAAAAAACACAAAAAATATGATGCATTGATAACGGCTTGTGTATAACGGCTATACAGTAACAGGAATAAAGAGATTTTATGTGAACTGTATCTATGGATTAAAAAGCAAATAAAATTATACTGGCTGTCCCACAATCTAGAGTAAATTTAGCGTAATTCTTAGCACTAAAAGTACTTTTGTTTTCAAATGGAATGGAGTTTATATTAGCATTGTAAAGTGTTTGCAATCGAATAGATGTCATATAACACTTATAATTTTATTATGCTTACGAAATACATACAGCTTCTCGTTTTTAATTATCTTGTATTCAGTAAATTATATTTTGTTATTATATACTTTCTTTTTAAATTCTGATTTTTAATAGCAGGCGGTATTAATAAAATATTAATTCAAAACTACATTTTCCGAAAATCACTAATCTTAAAAGAAGCGATGAATAGATATAGAAACACCTATAGCTTTTCGATAGAAAATATAATTCTACATTCCATAGTGTATAAATATACAGGGCGTCCCATTTGGAAAAAAAATAGTTTTAGTACTAAGCTACCCCAAATCAACCCTAGATTGTGGGATATCCTGTATAATTTTTCTTACATTTTATTCCTTGGCTAAATAGTAGAGCACCCACACCCTCCCCAGTTTTCACATAGACTAATAAAACTCTTTACTTTTATGTTATACGCATTTAATGCAATTATATTTTTTGTTTTTTTCACAAAAATCAAAATAACTTTGCGTAACCGATAGTTTACGCAGATGTTTTATAAAATTGGCTTTAAAATGCCTAGTTGAACTTAAAAGTACACAAAAAAAATATAGCTTTCTATTTATAATATCAAAGTTATCCATAACTTTCGATGTAACCGGAAATGCGACAAAAATGAAATTGTTTTCTCTAAATAGATCATAATTAACTATGCTTAACCTCGAAGTTTCAAAATCGGACCTATCATGCAAAATTTAAGAACTTTAATTGACGGGCTCCTGTGAATCCTCCTGTATTTTTTCCGTAAAGTGCAAAATTTTATGAAATGGCGAAAGAAAATTTGTCAACTGAATTCTGTTGAATAAATGGTAAAATATCCAAAAAAAATAATGATCTGTCTTGACGAAATATCTCTTTGAAAACGAAGAACCCAATATTACAAACGGCCGGTCTTGCATTCAGCATACTCGTATTGTGTTTTATATCCAGCTCCCATCAATGTTGACATTTTCGACTTGTTTTCATTTGCTCTACGTGTCAGGGTCTCATTTTAAAACTACGAAGTAAAAGCATTGTTTCATTAAAATGTAGTATAAAGTTTCCGCTGTATGATATAGGGTATCTACAAATTAGTGGCATGTCAAAGAATTTTGATAGCTGCAAAATTCATTTTTTTTAATAGAATAGCCTGTGTATTTTTATATTGTTTTGCTGAAACATTTGCTCCTACAATAGTTATTTCTTAAATTACTCATCTTATTTATTAACGCTCTTAAATGGCTAAAATTGTTGTTTATATACAGGCTTTTCCATGGAACTGGCTAATTAAAAGTTTTTCAGTATAACGAATCTCTTCAGCTATAAAAATTTGGGGTTTGTAATAATCAGGTAGTTAATTCTTTCCTAAAATATTTCCAAGCCTTTTGCACTTCCGATTAATCGGAAGTCGCCATGAACTTTGTTATTTTAAATAGAATACCTCATATATTATTAGCATTTTATGCGACGATTATTTTGAATACGCAGTGGCGTGGAACGAGTCAGGGTTTTTTGTATATAAATACATATGCCCAAACATCAATTATCGTAGGGCAAACCATCTGTGTGGTTTTCGATACGTTAGTAGAATTAATTTTAGGAGTGTCTATCAACAGTAGACGTGTGTGTATGAATATATTATTGTCACGCAGGAAATTGTTGGTTTAAGAGATAAGACAGGAAGCGACACTTGTCATTTTTGACGGGTCCACTTTGGCGTGTTAAGTATAAGTAGTAGATTAGACGGAGTTAGGATTAGTGACCAGTTAAGCAAGACGGCAGGCAGCCATGACCGTGATCATTGTACCATGACTTTTTTAGTGTAGTTATTTAGTTCAGTGTATCTGCTGATGATGATAGCTTTGCTATCGAAACGTACGTCCAGTTTAGTGCAGTTTGTGGTGAGGGGTCTAGGAGAAGTTTACAGCTCTCATTTTAAAATTACCAAGTACAACATTGTTTCAGTAAAATCTAGCAAAAAGTTTCCGCCGTATCATACAGGGTGTCTAAAAATTAGTGGCATATCAAAGAAATTTGAAAGCTTTAACACATTTTTTTTTCTTCAAATAGTATATTTTCGTATTACTGGGTGTAGAATTAACTTCTACACCTGTAATTTTGCTGTAACATACCCATTTACAATGTTTAATTGATACAATATTGTTGAACCAAGGCACGGCTATTTTGGTTCGCTTTTGAATATCACTCAAGATAACTTGCGCGTAAGCCGTAAGTACGTCACCATTTAATAAATAATATATATTTTGCTGCTTAGTTTTTCATTTCAGGTATGGTAAGTTTGAAGTAAGAGAATGACACAGACAAGTGTACCCAAAGGCAAATCTGTAAACTTTACATTGTTAATTTAAATATGTAGGGCTGCTCAGAAGAGTTGTAGCGTTTACAGAAAATGTCTTTATTCGACAAACGCGGAACTTCATGAACCAGAAATGCAAACTGTTATTTAATAAGAAGTCATCCAGTTTCAGATGTAAATACAACTTGGGAAAAGTTAAGCATTTTGCAATTTTTCACGATGTAGCTCCGGTTACTACTGCATGCTATTTTAGTAAAACTTATGCAATCATAATTAATAATTATTTAATAGACAAACTTATTAGAAAACTCTTGTTGTTAACTCTTGAATTACTTGCTAGTAAAAAGTTTTCGTATTCCGCGCAGTTACTAATTTACATTTTCCGAATAACTTCTCGAATTTTACGGTTCCGTCAGGGAATGGAAAACTATTTTATTGAAATTCCAAATGCGCGCTCCAGGTTTCGCTGGTATACATGTGCAATGTTGTAAATTAGTTTCATATTAAACGTCCTTAGAAACCCTCATTGTATTGTGAAAAATGGATTTATGAAAAAAAAAGAACTGTGAGTCAATATTTTTGCTTACTATGGTTACCTTTGCATCTATCTGCTGCAGACATAGATTTTTGCATTATCCTTTGTCATTAGCATTGGAATTATGTATTAGCTAGCATCTTTAAAGTTGCATGGTTTACAAAATTTTTTGGGTAACCTGCAAGAAGGACAAGTTGATTTACGGCTAAAATCGGATGATTTACTTATGATGTAGTATTATTATAATATTATTATTAGTTTTAGCCTGTTTTTTACATTTAAAACGATTTTCTTGGTTACTCTAAGATTGATGAACGCACATACTTTCTTCCTTAAAATATGAAATTTCTTCTTGAAAGGTATTTTTTTTATGGTAACGAACAATATGAATCTTTTAACTGACACTAATATAAATAATAGACAAAAACATTGTTTTGTGTGAAAATTTTAATTTTAAACCTCCATTGTATTTAGCTGGTTTCACTATTAGACTTCATGAAATTATTAATTAAAACGACATAATTTTCTCTGTCAAGGGTGTCAATTAACTTAATGATACTTACTGCTAACTTAAGCTTTCTGCGTTAATAATAATATAATACTAATAATAACCTTCACTTGAAATATGGCACAATAGCATACCTATATATAGGAAAATAACGTCAATGAAAAGTGTAATAAAAATAAGGAAATAATAAAGACAATAAATATCTTTTTCAATTTGTCTCCGTGTTGGTAAATTCCAATTGTATGTTGACAATAGTAACATAAAGTCAATATCTTTAAATTTGCATCTTTTTTTTTATATTTTAAACGATATACACAACATGTACAAAAAAGATGTAAATATAAAAATATTGACTTTATGTGATGTGGTAAAAGCATCGAAACGTTTTTGTAATATAAAATAATAAATAAATGCGCTTCCAAGAAGTTTTTAAAAAAAATTATATGCAAACCAAATACGGCAAAGAAAACAAACTATTATCTCTTATCTTTAAATAAATATTTTTTTTACATTAGAACGAAAAGACTCGTTGAAAAATTAATGGCCTTAGGTTATATCGTAAAGTATCGTAAGGTTTACATGCCAAGCAGCTTAAATTTTTCGGAAACAGAGTTCTTGCAAAGAAATTAAAAAAAAGCGGGTTCTAATCTCGCTATACTCCTTATTTAATAGTAGTGGCTTCCGGCCTCGAGCCTAGTAACTCATCTAATAAAGAATATTGTGAGATTAGAACCTCCTTTTTTCCATTCATAAAACAAAGTAGTCTTTAGGGTTCATACTATTAATATTATTTCCTTTAATTAATTAAAATGTTTTGCTTTTCATTAATATATAATTTTTATTTACTTTTTTTTTCTTTGACATGTTTCTATACTTTGTAGTCTGCAGAAATAAATTCTTACTTACTTATTTGTGGCGTAATAGCTAATCTATATTTCCCTAATTGTAATCACAATCTACTGGATTGTCAACTGTAAATTTCTGCTTGTACTTATATACGAAATAGAGTACTTTGAAAATGCAAGCATAATAAAAGACTAACATTTTAAAAAATTGGGAGATTAAATATAATTCTCAAGGTTCTTTTTTTTTTGTGGGAGCCGTTTGATTTGAAGTCTCCGGACACACTTCTCTTGGATTTTGTATTTAGTCTCCCATTTCTCTACTCATTATGTTATACCAGTAATTCCAGTGTCCTAGTGACCTGTACTAATCTATGCATCTCTGACTGGTTGATCGAAGTTGGCTTGCTAAAAATTGCCTATCTTTCTGTGTCTAGAGCCTTACATTCCCATGGAATGTGATCAGCGTTCTTTGCCATTCCACTGCAGAGTCTGCAGTTGTTATCTTCAGTGTTAATCCAATTTTCTGTAAGCGTCCTCTCAGTAAACAGTGTCGTATAAGTGTTACGGTTCGAACAGTATTCTTACTAATGTGCAGTAGGTCTTCAGTCTTTTTCTTTAATTATCTCTTAATAAAGTGTGTTTTGAACACTCCTAGAGCAGGTTCTGGGCCTATATATGAATTCTATGGTCCCTTCCTTGCTAACTCATCGGCTTCTTCGTTTTCTTAATTGTCGAATGTCCGGGCACTATAACAAAGTTACTTTATTGCAATCTGTGAGGTTATTCCATTTCTGAATACATTGCCAAAGCAGTCTTGATTGCAGTTTGAAGTTCACTGGCACCCTCAGTATCGCCCTGACTGTCTGTTGCAGTATACATATATAAACCCTCTGATTGACTTCAGTTGCACAGTACAATATTACATATGCCTCTATCTGAAAGATCGTGCGATATTTTTTACTTTATATTCCAGCTCCAATTCTGTTTTTGGTTTATGATCTGTCTGTAAACCGGGTCAATTCTTTGAATCTGTCTTTGTAGCTTGATTGATTTCAGCTTATACGATCCGTGATTTCCACCTCGAATTTTCTTTTTTGGTTTCATCTCAATTCCAAAACGTAACCTTTCACGTTAATGTATAAGATTATTATGTCCCAATCTTGTATATCTGCCGCGTGGTAGTTTTTGCAATCTGAGATGACTCATTCTTGCCTTCGCTCTGGGACGTGCTATAGGAATCATCCTTATAGTGTCTGTTATTTTTAAACGCGCAAGTTTTTGTATCTTGCTAAGTTCAGTTATAGCAGTTTGCTGCTGCACATTTCTCCACCATGCCAGCGATGCATAAGTGGTACTAGGTTATTTTCTGAAATAAAAATATTCGATAGTTACCAACGCTACAACCTCAATGAATAATACCAAAGGTATTATATTATATATATTATTTTGCAGTAGAAATTGGAATAGTGATAAATTTTAAGCACTTCTAACCTCTAAAATATTTTGATATTATTGAGAACAAAACAGACAGGGCTAATTATCGACAAAGACTTCAATATGAGAGCCTCAACTCTAAACTGCTAGGCATAACCTGGGAGCGGAAACTTAATATTCTACTTTGTCGACAAGGTTGGGCGCCACAGACTTCAGCACCTGAACTACAACTAATCTGGCGGTACATTCAAATGGGTTGTTTTATATACTTTTAATATTCAAGAGGTTTGGGTATAACCATATAACTATAATAGTACAGTTTATAATAAATATACTGCTCAGTCATGAAATATTTGGTATATACACATACATATATAAAATGTGGATATAAATACAACACTGAAACAATATATAAAGGTAATTTATTTATAAAAGTTATAGTGTCTAAACAAAGTTATGTACAACTACGGTATCTCACAGTATGAAGGCAATTCAATACAGCGCAATTAATGGGTCTTTGTAAATTGTCAAGAATTCTCAATTTTACATCACTGACCTTTATCACAATAAATAGTTAATCACCTTAATACAATAAAAACAAATGTCACTGAAGTTCTATAATAATCGTAATGAGAATGGAATAACACATAAAGTTAAACCAGCACTGAGAAAAATTGGTTAAGTAAAGTATTTACTTGATAAAAAATTATTTACAATAGATAAAATTTTACTTGAAACTATTCTCGTTAATTAATACCTGCAACTAAACCCTGTTAAACCCAACAAACCAACAGAAATCGCAAGTTTACCGCCTAGGTATATTATTTCTTTGTTTGTTATTAGTTGTAACTTCAAAGCTATATTTCTCTTTGTCCTTTGTTTAGATTTCAATAACTAAATAACGTTTCAAGGGCGCCCCATTTACCTTATCTTTTATTATTGCTTTGTTCATTCTTTCATTACTAAGGAATATATTTTATGAGTCATTGCATTGTAAATTGTTTAAAAAGAAACTGTTGTTAAAGTGAAAAAAATATCTTTCATTCATATCAGGTAGTCACTGTGTTTGTCCTATACAAGATAAAACTATTACTAATAATACTGCTTTTTTTCTCAAGTAATAAGTATTATGAACCATCTTTAGCAAAATAAATGCGAATTTAATTATTAATGCAATCGAAGCTACAGTACACTGAATAGTAATTAAACATTATTTGCAAACAATTTTGAATTATGCATTGCTCGGTACGCAGTACTTATAGTTGCGGTTGCATAAATAATCGAAGAATTGCGGAACTTTTTTTTGTACTTTATCAGTTATTCACACAGAGTACACAGTAAGCTACTTAATAAATATTCACTAAACTTCCTCGTTTCCTACACTACCTATAGTTGAACAACAAATTTAAGGTAAGTATATTGTATATTGATAGCAAACCATTACCTTCTATATATCAGGTATTTAGTGAACGTGCATTAAATGATACTCTTTCCTTATCACAAGTAATTTAAATAGCTTGTATTAATTATGAAGGTGTGATAGCTGTTATAGAATAGTTCACTCACAGTAATACACCTACTACTTGACTAGGGCAAGTCTTTGCTTACTCCAACTACATATATTCTTCGGCTTAACTACTTCAGTTTAATTATCATAAGTAACTTCATAAGTTACCGGTATGAAGCAGACCGTAAGTAACTTAGATTGCTCCTTGTTAGTATCAGTGCTTAGAATCTCTTTTTTACTAGTGCTAAGTAATCTGTGTTTTTGTCCCCTATCCAGCCGAACTTTTTACTTACGATAATTGTATTTTTATTTATAATTATTAATTTTTTTCTCAGTGAGATTATAACCACTAATATAACCACAATAATAATCATAAGACCATAACAACAATAATAATGTTCAACATAAAACAACATGGATACGTCTGACTGAGAACGTCAAGTTTCGGAGATATTTAAAAATTTTTTAGACTTAAAATATTTGCATGTTGGTCTACCTATATCATTCCAGCCATTTATGTTAAAAAAAACACATTGACATGCCTCAATAACTTCAGAACTTGTTGTTGTTGGTTTGGCTGAACGCAGTTTATGCGCGGGTGGATAAGGCGTTATGAATTATTTACAAATCAACGCCACGTCGATAATATAGCTTACTAAATGCATACAGCGCTATCGCTTTCAACGCAATGAATTAATTTACCACATGATTGTAACAACCAAGCGGAAATTGATCGAAATTTTTCTAATTAAGATTCTACCCCCAGGACATAACAACTGAAATTGTCAGAAAACCGAAACTAGTAGTACTATATAATAATAAATATTGAATGGAAAGGTTATAAACTAATTAAGTTTGATGTTAAGGTAATATCATCTGCATACAATGATCACTATTAAATAAATAAAATAAAATTTGGGAAAGAATAGTACCTAGAACAGAACTCTGGAGAATACCTTTCGTAATAACACCTAAATTAGATTCAAATTCATCAATTATTACCCTCCGTCTACAATCAGACAGATAACTTCGGAAAAATTGAAGAGACATCCCACTGATACCATATATTTCTAATTTGTGAAGCAGTAGACTGTGGATAACACTACTGACAGCATTGGACAAATCAATAAACATAGAGAAGGTATTAGTAGTAATAGAACCAGTTAATTGTAAAGCTGGCCATATGTAATTTGTTGTGCTGTTTGAGTCATTGGCAAGAAACCATGTTGACTGCTTGAAAATAGGTTAAGTTTGGTAAAATAATTAACTAGTTTTTGTTTTTATGATGCTTTCATATACGTTTGTGAAGGTGGGCAAAATACTTATCGTCGATACTGTTGTTAAAGTGAAAGTTGAAGTGTGTGAAAGTGAAAGTTATTTAAGTTATTCTGATCGCCCTTTTCATATATGAGCTTATTTAGAGCTATTTTTAAAGCATTTAGAAAAATTCATTTGCTAAATGAAAAGTTTATAACGTAACTTTAATGTAAGATGAGATAGAATCATGGTTCATGACGAGAGATTGTTGACGATGGATGAATACTTGAATTGTTGTTTGGACTATTTTCATCGTTTGTAGGATTTTGATGATCTGACGTTTCGGCAGTTCATCTGCTGCCGTCATCAGGGTAGCTCTGAAGAGGGATGTTTCTTACCAAATTCATTATTTGAAATTAATTTCAGATTCAGGTTCTCGGACATATTTGTTAAATTAATTGCAAATAGTGAATTTGGCAAGAAACACCTCCTTCAGGGCTACCCTGATGACGGCAGCAGATGAACTGCCCAACCGTCAGATCATCAAAATCCTACAAACGATGATAAACAGCAACTCAAATAGAATCATGCCTTGCAGTCATTGAACCTCCTAGATTATTAAAGATATGTATTAACCGGTTTCACCTACGGAGGTTTGGTAAAAGGATTTTTTTAAATTTAATATTAGCTTCAAGGTTTTGAAAATTTATATTTAAGGTATTTTAGTAATCATGTGTATTATTCAGAAAATTCCAGCTGAAAGCATACTTTAATTCGACTGTAAAAAATTTCATTCACTTTGCTCAATATTCTTTATTATTAAGTGTTTGTTTATAAGTAATAACGTTCGAATTTAAGAAATTCTGGTTTGAAATTTGGATATTTCCGACTGACGCCTTTGAGAAATATTAAGTCCAGTTAGAGGCTTGCACACTATGCAATCAGTCTCTGTAAAGCGAGCCAACAGTATAACCCAATCAAACGAGGCTGGAGTATAGGCTTATCTGTAAAAGGATGATAGAAACATTAACAACTGTGGCACTGACCACACTAGACACTTCAAAATACCTTACTACAATTCCACTGCACTGAACGCATGTTTCGATAGCAGAGCTATCATCATCAGCAGTAAAATTGTATTTTTTATATTGCGTCTCAAATTTTTGCGCTGCGTCATAATTTGTCCATTTCGTTTTAATGAAAAGAATAAGAAGAGGGCTATATATTTGTGTGGCAATAGTAAATAAACTTCTCATACTTCTCAACAATGTTCGTATCTAAATTAGACTTTTTTTTTAAATTAAGAATAATGAGCTTTTGTAAAAATAATAAGTTTAAGCTGTGTGAAAAAGCATCATTTGTTGTTGTAACTACCGCTATATAATGCTACCCTTTTTAAAGGTTTCCGATTTGTCTAGATCAATAAATTTAATCCTCGTATTGAAAATTCTTCAGCCGAAAGCTTTACGTACGTAGCTGCAACATCTCACGGGATTTCTATTTCAGTTTTCTAGGAAATGAAAATGCTTACTTGGATTACGTTTCGTTGAATATCAATGCTGGTAATACGCGAAAGTCGGTTCTTCCTACGAGGTTTTCAATGTTGGCTATGCGTGTGTACATATGTATATGCGCGACTATATGTATATTGCTACATATACATAAATATACAATTCAGTACCACTTTTAGGGTTTTCTAGAGAATCTTTTCCTTAGCGATTGTATCAAATGAATGAGTTTTATGACGTCACTACCAACATAGAAATTAAAAACCACATTAAACTGATATATTATTTAACACCTAAGGCATTTTCAATAAAATCTACTAATTCTGGCAAATCCAGTCCACAAATATTTTATTCTGAGTATCGCCAATTTTCCAGATTTTCGCCTTTATTATCTCGCACGCTATTATACGTACGTAGATGTTTACGCATAAATGTTATTCTGAGAGCCGGATTGTAGATTTTAGATACATCTGTTTCATTTTAAACTGCTACTGGTATCAAATTATGTAGCATATTTTATTGGATGCCCATCTGGCGGTTTTTTTTTTGTATAAATAATGTGGTCCGCTAGAAAAATGTATTCGGCAACCTTAATGCTAAAGTAATTTTTGTTTTTCTGAAATCTATAATTTCTACAAAAAGCAATGTGGGTATTTGAGTTGTAGATACTTAAGGGCGTTGTGTAGTGTATGGTTGATTGCCTGTTGATTGCTGTTTTATAACGGGGAATTACGGAAAAATTGACAAATAAGTCATGTTTTATTTTAAATACATCTTCCAAAATGAATTATAGTTCCTTGATGCACGATTTATCGGGTTTTATTCATTTTTTGCTTGTTATTTTTCTTACATACTATATGTTATACAAAAAATGGCAGTATTAAATGCTTGGATTTCTATAAGAATGGGATGAATATAAATTCACGCCATTTGCACGAACAATTTAAAACCCATACAACACTCAATACCTAGCGGATGTCTAATATATGTCCAGTATATGTATGTATATCCAGGACATAAAATGAATATTCAGAAGCTATCCGTGTTTGTATATCCACGGGATATAGATTGTCAACTATATATCCACACTGAATCCAGAAGTCGCGCAACCAGAACATGAGCGCAACGCACGCCCAACAGCCACACTTGCTGGAGATCCTGGGAAGGACGCCATCATGTTGATCTTAACTAGCGGTACCTACAGTGAAGTGTGCAGTGAATTCACTGCTTTTTATGTATACAGGTTGACGATGTATGTACTACAATTGCTTATTTATTTATAGAGTTTATTGGTCACTTATAGAAATCATTAAGGTAAGTGAATATTGTATTGTATTGTATTAATTACATCGAGGTTATGAAAATTTGCCGGTGAAACTCATGATAAAAGAACTATATAATTTACATAGTTTTATTTTTGTTGCAAACATCAAACGTTTTTACATAAGCATTGTACAGAAACTGTGTTGAAATATAATGTCATCATAAAAATGAATTTGCTCTTCTACTAGGTACTATGCACTGCAAACTTCTTCTAGACCCCTCACCACAAACTGCACTAAACTGGACGTATGTTTCAATAGAAACACTGAACAAGTACAGTGTTCTGCTGAGGATGATAGCTTTGCTATTGAAACGTACGTCCAGTTTAGTGCAGTTTGTGCTGAGGGGTCTAGGAGAAGTTTGCTGTATTACCAGTGTCACAGTTTGGAGTATATTTGTCATAGGCACTATGTACCATCATTTTTCTACGTAATTGTTTTGCAGTCATTCAAGTTAATAGAGTAAACTAATGTTGATGATATTCAATTTAATGTACTAACATGATTCCGAACAAGCGTAATTTCTTGTTATATCAGTTGTTTGGAACATCTGTTGCAAAATGTCTGATATTGGATTTTGTTAGTAAGTAAAAATAACATTTTGATACGCTAATGATCATCAAAACATCAAACAATATTTGGTTTAGGAGGCCTCGCCATTAGCCAAAGCATAAAAGAAGAGCGTCAGGGGGGCCAAATGATTAAATTTTTTTATAAAGAATGCTTCAGAACGCATCAAACAAAGACAAAATACAATGTAAAGCACCCTCTAGAGAGGAATTTTATTGTATATTTACAATATGTTTTCTTTTTGAAATTCCTTTATTTTTGTACAACAAAAACAACAACAAAAAAAAGTGCTCAAGTGTTTTTACTTATTTTTAATAAAATGAATCGTGTTGGTTTTAGGCAGAATGTACGCCGGAGGGATACGACAAGCGACACATCGTCGCATTGCGGTCGTATTCCTCGGGTATGCACTATGTATTATAGGGATACCCAACCCTCTTCTGAATTTTAAATAAGCGCGATATGCAGCAAAGAACCCAAAAAAAAAAAAATGGATATTATATTTGCGTTATTTTCAAAACCTAGGGATATACACATATATTGTTACAAGAATATTCTGTAACGTATTTGACGTTGAACCTACATCTCAACTGGGGTATGAACCTGAGGTTCTGTACCCTTTCATCTATGATAGAAGCGGCACGATCAAGCCGCTGGGGGTGGGCTGTAACATATTCAACAACTTCTTGTTGGACACTTCAGTCATTTCGTTTGATCGTTCGCTGGATGGAACATGTTTCGAGCAATTTCTGGCGTTTGTTTACAAATATTTAGCGAGTGTAGCGTGTTGATCAACTTGTATCAGGCAAAAAACTATGAAACAGAGGAGGTTGTAACGTCTGAATTTTCATCTTTTTATTCTATTTTTATTCATTGTTAGTACTAGAGAGTCATCTACTGGCGTGTAATTGAGCTAGGTTGGTAGCTTAACTGTTCTTCGAATTGCGTGTCTGAATCGTCATGACACGCCCTGTATAATATTGCAACAAGCATTTTAAATTCTTACCACAGAAAACCGCAAATAATTTAGGAAAAAAAATCGTTAATCTTTGGAAACTAAACTTTAGCTATTACACTCATTCTTTCAGTAGATCGTAATGCTTTCATAATAAATTGAATAAAGTTTAGGTTAAATCTCTAAATATCGTAAAAATAATAGCAATAGGTAATAACGAAATAACATACTTCAATTTGGACAATCACTCCTGCCTAAAATCAAAAAAAAAGTAATTAACTGAAACTTTTCGGCCAGTATTTAATTTAAAATAAGCTAAGTTTACTTTCTTCATTAATTTAGAGCATGGTGTATTTGTGAACGTAGCGCTGTTTAAATAAAACTCCTATTGGACGCAGAATCAAAGGTTTAAGGTGTAAATATTTACAATCAGGTAGGAAAAATACATATACCCACTTAGAATTCGTAGAGAATATATCGCTTTTACAACTACTGAACCTAATTAAATTAGTAGCACACACTGAACTAGAGAATATTTTAATTAGATAGCAAGTACAATTGATTTCTATTGCCATGGTTTCATCCAAATGGAATGATTCCTGCTAACTTTATTTTTTGAAAGCGAACTTCAAATAAAATTCGATGCACTTCGTGCCGTAAAAAGTTAAAGAATAGAGGCTTTGGAGATGGAAGCGTAGGTCTATTAATAAAATTAAAATTGCTACGAAACGCTAGCATTTGATGTTGGGAGTTGTACTTCCTTTTGAGTAAGAAAATAAGGTAGGAGTATATCGTAAATTCTTTTTCAACAGATGTTTAATTAAATTGTGTTCGGAATTTCCAAAATGCCAAGAAAAACTGTAACGTTATAAAAAAAATTGTTTGAAATTTTATAAATGTATTGTAATTAAGAGTCCAAATGAAATGGAAAACACTATAAATAATAAACGGTTTTTATTGTTATATAGGGTATAATTATAGACTAAAAATGTGACATCGAAAACAACGAAATCAAAATTTAATTTTATTTGAACCAGCGCAAACAGGCCTTATTAATATATTATATACTTTGGAAAGGTAATAAGGATTTTAGCTGCAACACATACAGGTGTCCTGTGGAACACGTTTCTTAGATTTTTTTCTAACTTCTAGTAAGTTTTTATTTTAAAACTTGCAAAGTTGTCATCGCTACTGTGTTCTACTTTAGAAAAATATTTTTAATTTTATAATACCTTTGACATACAGGCTGATGGTATCAATTTCCTTATTTTAAATGGAAGGGTGCAATTCTTATTGTTTTGATGAGTTTTTAACGTTTGCGCTATTTGGAATAAAATGAGGTATTACACATTTAGTTGTTCAGACAATAATCACTGAATCACCTACAGGGTGTTCAAAAATGTACCTACAATGTCAATAATTTTATAGTAACAAACCTTTTTTCTTTCAAATGAAACATGGTATTTTTTATTTTAGCATTGATTGCACTTCAAAATTCTACATCGATTAATATGAGAATTTGATACAACTTCTTTTAATAATTTCTAGAATACCTATTAGTGCTCTTTTGCATAAAATTTTAAAAAATGTGTAGAAACTCTCAATTTCAAGCGACGAAAACTATTTTTCATAGAGAACACTCTGTACATTCTTTTCTATTCCTATGTAAGTATTTACGTGTCAAGTATTTGAAATGACTAGTTTCTATTTAATAATTAAGTGTTCTTTAGTTGTTGAGAACGTATATCAGTTATTAGATATTAGCAAGCTATGATGTGCAATCAAATAATAGTGATAAGCCTACCCAGTGTTAACAAGTAATACCTTTATATTAATTATTATTCTTGATTTATATTAACGACCTCTGTGACGCAATTGATTGTGAAAGGCTATTGCAGATGCCCTGAAATTATATAAAGAAATTAAATCCTTTAAGATTGCGTTATCTTACAAGAACCTATTGACAAGCTTTTTTTCCTGGTATCGAAATAATAAACTGGAGATGATGTACAAAAGTGTAATATACTTAGCTTTACACGTAAATCTCTACCAGTAGTGTATGACTATCAGTGGAATGGCACATAGATCAACCGGTGTTCTAAACTATACTTTTCGGAACATATATCCTACGTGGCATCGACATCTCTAAAAGCTCTGGATTTCGTTATACGTAATACGAAGAGTTTCACATCTTCCGATACAATTACTCGGCTGTACAGTTGCTACGTAAGATTAAAACTGGAATGCGCCTCACTAGTATGGTCACCTAAACATAAAATTCATATTAAATCTCTTGAGAAAGTACAATGCAAATACCTAAAATAGTTACATTTTAAAGAGTATGGAGTAAACCCACATCAAGGTTACGATCATACAACTTTACTGCGATTACTCAATTTTGATTCACTGGAACACAGTCGCAGATTGAACAGCTTTACATTTCTCAAGCACTTACTTCATAACAACATTGATGTCCCAATGCTAATGAGCAAGCTCCTGCTTGCAACACCACAGCACACCACACGTACATACACTGCTTTCTATTGTCAAACAGCTAAACCTAACATTTTGCAAAGATCGCCTATTCACTTGATGTGGAATGTCTACAACGATATTCTCTTAGCCGATAAAAGCATCGACCTTTTTTCCACTCCCCTCCCTATCCTATTATCCAAATATACCGACAATAGTATTACCATATAGCGTTATGCCATTGAGTCTTAATTGCTTTTCGAACTCTTACATAATTCGATTTTTTTCTTTTGTTTATGTAGTCTCTTCTGGCACTGTAGTTAATGTAGTCTCTTCTGGCACTGTAGTTATTCGTGTCTTGTGTTTTGTCTAGCTTACACAGGGTGTTAGGTAAACATGCGACAAAAATTCAAAGGGTTATTCCTTGGCTTATTCTAACATTATTTTGTCCTATGACGATTTTTAAAAAACCCCTTATTTTCGAAAATAAAGGGCGAACAAACCATATTCGATATTCGTTGAAATTATTAATGTAAATAAAAGTATGGTGTACGCCAATGTGTTTATCAAGTACAAAAAATTGTTTACAATGCGTTGTTATTTTTTCGATCTCGATCACATGAAACGGCTGTTTTATCTAGTAGTGGATTTCATTTGAATACGTCTCATCAGTTGCATTTGTTTAGATTGAGTGACGTTTAGCTGTTTCACGTGTCTTTAATAGTTAGTGAAATCCTCTATCATGATGTATACGAACGCCGAGATGACTGACATGCATTTCATGTACGGACTTACTGATAGCAACCCATTAAAAGCTAGACGATTGTATGTACATTGAACGACTTCCTGTCCGTAATGTCCCCGACCGAAAAATCTTCGAAAACATTCATCGACGTCTTCGTGGAACAGGCTCAATGAAACGAAGTGGAGGGCCAGGAAGATCGATCACTGCAAGAACGGTAGAATTGGAACAGAATATGCTGGAGATGATAGAAGAAGATCCTGGTAGTTCTACGCGAAAAATTGCAAATACTTTGAATTTAAGTCATTGGACAGTTTGGAAAATTCTTAAGGACAATTTGTTGTATCCGTACCACATTCAACGCGTTCAGGCGCTACTGCCTGCTGATTTTCCTCCACATATTGCATTATGTCAATGAATATTGCAAACATTAGTTCGCATTCCTCTATTCCCGGCACAGATTCTTTTTACCGTTGAAGCCAATTTCTCAAGAAATGCAATAAGGAATTTTCATAATAACCATGTGTGGGCAGATGAAAATCCGCATGAGGTATTTGAAGATCGTTTTCAACATCAGTTCTTGTTGAATGTTTGGGTAGGAATTGTGAGTGACCATCTAATTGGACCGGTATTTCCACCAGGAAGATTTACTGGCGTGGTGTACCACAACTTTTTGGAAGCAACGCTGCCTGAGTTTTTGGAGGATGTACCATACGCGACAAGAATTGCAATGTGGTTTATGCACGATGGTGTACCACCACATTTCAGTTTGGTTGCTCGTAATTTTTTAACAGCAAATTGGTTAAGGTGGGCCACACGCATGGCCTATTCGATCCTCAGACTTAAACCCCCTAGATTATTTCTTCTGAGGATCTCTGAAGTCAATAGTTTACGCTACTCCTGTGGAGAATTTGGACGATGTGTGAAATCGGATAATTGCTGGGTGTAACTCAATTAGAAACGACCCTGGTGTGTTTGAAAGAGTTCGACAGTCAATGAAGAGAAGATTCAATGCTTCTATCCAGGCTGGAGAAAGCCATTTCTAATATTTATTGTAGATTGAGCAACTTTACATGTACTTTTTGATAATAAAATGTTACTGTCGCAAATCTTGTTCGCCCTGTATCTTCGAAACAAAGGCGTTTTTCAAGAATTATCATAGGACAAAATATTCTTAGAATAGGGCAAGGAATAACCCCTTGAATTTTTGTCGCATGTTTACCTAACACCATGTATAATTAATGAAATAAGAACTAACTAATTTCATGTTGTTCTGTAATTAGATGTAAATTTGTTGGGCAAATATATCTACATTATTATCATTATTAATAATATTATTATTATGATTGCACGATGCCTTCCACTGTTTTTGTTCCTATAGCGGATAAGATTCGACCGGAGTGCACCTCTAAATTAAAACCACTTTCGTCTGCCTTATAAACATTTTGCTGTTCAACAGTGCTAATTTTAGGTTTAATTTTGATGAGTGCAAGTGTCAGTAATTCAACAAAATTGAATATATCTAAAAAATGGGTAAGGTAAGGGCTAGGGAACTCTACTACGGACTTTTTACAAATTATAATGCACTAGACTCTCAAAAATGGCACCAGTCCATTTAAAATAAGAAATTTGATATCAACACTCTTTAAATCGAAAGTACTATAAAGTTAAAAATATTTTTCATGAGTACAGCATAGTGAGTTATGACTACCTCACAATCTTCAAAATCAAATTTCTATTGGCAGTACTAAAAAAATCTAATCAGCCGATTCAGTGGGACGCCTGTATATATATTTCTATTTTAAAACGAATGAAACAACTTGGATAGAATGAAAATTTCTTTATTAAAAACCTTTTAGCTTTTATAAGCATTCTAAACAGAAGTTTGTATAGTAATTTTAACAATTATTTAATTATTGATATTAAAACACAAGGATTCAGTGTGAGAGCTTTGATAACTATAACGAAGTAGGCTGTACCACATTCAAGATAGTACTTTCCATATGATTGCTCTTAACCTACTTTTGCATGCTGATGCTGCAAGGTTTAAAAGTTTGCTGGAATATGCTATGCTTACTTGTAAATTGCGCGGTAGATAACTTCTCCCCTCTAAAAATGCAAATTTATCGACTACTTACATAAGAAGTAAACCTTGCCTTTCAATTAAGCCTCTTTTATTTGCAATTAGTTAATTTAGTTAGATATTAAAAATTATCAATAAAGTGATGCTAGTATCTATCTATAGTAAATTTTGTTGTTTTGTAGTTGGAATTTATTTTATTTATTATTTTTATGGTGCTCATACAAGGAAATTTATTTCTTTTATTTAGTTTTTGTTGTTGTGTATGTTATTTATTTGATTAGTTCCTGTTATTGTTACTCATTTTATTTATGAGATATAGAGTGAGGTTTTTTTGTTTGTCGTTGAACTATTAATGAAGCTAAAACGTAATATATGATATTTGCAAATACGAAACAGTAGCAGGATGTAGAAATATTTTTGATCGATAAAAGATTCTCATGCTAGTTTTTTCTTATTTCAATTAATTAGTAGATATTATTATTTACCAATCTTACGGCGCTCAACAAAAAAGTATAATGTTCATAAGTAAATTAACGACCCATTATATTTTGGCGTATAGCGCAAGGCACGATAAAGTGTACCATTTCATCTTTCACATACTATTGTTTACTGAATTTGGTTAAAAATTCAGGATAAGCTGAAATATGTCCTCACTTTGTGATAACCTAGTATATTAATCCAATGTGCCAAGAATAACAAGCTTATCAAATAAAGACTTTTCGAGATCTTGAGCTATATTATCATACAGTTTAGAGAGGAACCTCTTCTTTTTAAAGCAACTTTGCCATATCAAAAACATTCAAGGTATCAAGTTATTTATTGTTGTATAACATTATAGCCGTATTAACAAGTATTTTTAAGAAACGTTTCTGGAAATTGATTGAAAAATCTGTTACTAAATATATTAGAATTTTCTAATAAACATGTTCTTTTTAGCACTAGTCTATAATACAAAGTTTTTACCAGATCTTCCATCCATAGAAATATTATTCAACCAATTAATTTAGTTGTGATTAGGTTTGTTTGAATAGCCCTCAAAAGCATTGATGTCGGTGACGACCAAAACTCGACGCCTCAAATTACATTAAATTTGCCACCGGAAATTGCGGCATAACTTTCGTAATTGCGAAATTTCATTAATTTAGATGAAAGGATATCCAACAACTCTCTAACTAATGTTTTAAAAGTTATACCTAACCGGAAAAATATATATCCTGCCTCCCAATTATGGTAAGTATCTCTTATTTGCCGGCTTATATAAATATATGAATTTTCACGTGATTAATGTGTAGTGTCGACACACAATTGTTGTAAATTCGTCAAACCTATCCTAAACGACGTGGTAAAAGTATGTTTAATCTTCATAGTTCTAATAGCATTAAAAGAATGTTTTAGGCGGTCCTAGATTATAGATGCAACTATACATTATATACACTTACACGAAAAAAATTAAGTATTCCTTTAATCAGAACTGTAAAGTATTTTCCACGAGTTTAACATTTTAATAATTAATTTCAGATTCATGGAGTAACATAAATATCAATCTTTCCTTGAAATTATAAATAAATTGAGCGATTTCATTAACAAAATAAACCCGAAGTAGAAATGTTTTCATATTTTAAATTTACGTGGGTAGAATATGTTACCTAAATTAAATAAAAAAATTGATATCGACAAAAATGTAAACATATTTTTAATGGAATATGTTCATGTTTCATATATGAATATATTCCATTAAAAATTTATTGAGAAGTAAATAAGGGCGAGGTCTAAAAATTTTTATGACAAGTCTGTGAGTGTAGGTCACCTTAGCAAAAATATTTTCGACTTCCGGTAATGTTCCCTTATACCGGAAGTAGTTATGAACTTTGTTATTGTAAATGGAAAGGTAGTACTTTTATTTCAAATTTGGATTCTACTCTGCATTTTATGTCAAGTTTATTTAACATACCATGCACCTAATGTTTATGCTTTACAAGATATCCCTTTTTTTAAAATAATTTTGTCTTATGTAGTGGTTCGCGAACTTCTAAGCAGCTTGCAGTTGGTACAGTGGATTTTTTTATTCATTTTCATTTGTAAATAATATTTACCCAATGGGGTGTCTATTTGCAGCAATGAAGTTAAGAAATATTAAATTGACTGCAGGAAGAGAAGGGGCAAAATAAAAGATCTTCAATTTGTGGTAACTCATTTTTTTAAATAGCAGCCCCTAACTTTATATGCAATCGATTGTCCGTCAAAAAATACGTATAAATGTCAAATATTAAATATTTCCTAGTTTCCCCCGTGACTTCCAAGTCACGTAGCGCACAATGAGTCAAAGCGCACCGCATGTAAAGAGTCGTAATATACATATGTCTTCAGGATCTCATCGTTCTAATTCGAAGTTTGCGAAAAACTTTAAGGTTTGATAAAATGCTCAACTCAGCCAAGTTTTTGTGTACCCAGAAAATTAGAACAGATCTATGTTTGAATTATTTCAATCAGCCTTCTCATCGAAAGAAAAACTGAAAAAAGTATATATTTTTCTGATGGGTCGGGTGCACAATATAAAAATAAGAAAAAAATTGTATATAGATCTCGCTCATCATGGGACAGATTTTGGGGTAGCTCCGGAGTGGCATTTTCTTCTGGAGTCTCATTTTAAGGGTGCGTATGATGAAATGGTTAGAACAGTGAAGAGGTGGCTGCAAGAGCTAGTCTTGAAAGAACATCTACTTCAGTCGAAACGTTGAAACAATTATTCAAATGGGCAATTGAGTCTAGCCCTAGTACGAGAATTTATTGAAAACTTCTTAGCCTACTATAGAAGCATACAAAATTTGAGTCAAAATATTTTATTATTCAACATACTCTCCTCTTAATTGGATACATTCATTACAACAAACCTGCAACGCCTCTAGACCTATCAAAAAGGAATTTCTTCTTTTAAACTTTTTTCAGTTCAGGGAAAAACATGATAGTCAATCATGACTACTCCATGGCAATCTCAAAAAAACTGAATAAGCAAGAACTTTTCCAGCAGATTTTTTAACACGAAATTTGTTAGGCCTTGGAGAACCAGAGTGTCTCCATTCCATCGATTGTTGTTTTGTTTCTGGGTCGTGGAAATGTACCCAAGTTTTATCTATAGTAACAATACGCCTTAAAAAGTCTGTACGTTTTTCAAACCGGGGACAGATCGAACGCCATGCTTCTATCCTTGCACGCTTCTGGCCAACATTCAGACATTTGGGGATTCATTTTGCCCTTTTTTGCAAATTTTATGCGCAACTTGGTTTGACTTTTTGACGTGAAACTTTACACTGACACTTCTATTATGTTATTTTTCGAAATATTAGTTATGTTCGTTTGTAAAATTCGGAACTAATACAGAACTAAAAAAATGACGTCACAAAACAAATTAGAACTCTTTGCGTACGTGCTTGACACTTTGACACAAACGAACAGATTGAGGACAAAATCTAATCTCAGATTTGATACCAACAACAACAAATAAATTATTTTAACTGTTCACTTGTCATTTACTATTTTAATAATAAGTTTGTTCGCATCGCATGAACTATTTGCACTATTATGCACTTTAAGAATTTTTGTGTTCACGTCGCATGAAACGTTGAACTTTTTAGTCGCAGGTCCCTGCCGGAAAGTGCAGAACTATTTGCACTTGCCTCGAAGCGAGTGCTAAAAGTTTTAAGCAGTTGAACCTTGATTTAATTGTCATTTGTCAACGGCTGTCAAGCAAATGTAGGTTATCGAATGAGTAAATTAACCTCCAAAAATGTAAGAAAGTAAAGAAACCACGGTGAAATCAATTCGTATTCATCGAGATGAATTTGGCAATGTTAACTGTATTGAAAATAACATTTATTATGAGTTCGAAGGTAATTATTGAAGATATAAGTGGTGAATTTATGATTGTATTATCCTCATCTTCAAAGGCTGAATCACAAAGTAACGATACGACACAACTTCGCATTTTTTTTTACTTTTTTCTATAAAGTGATGAATTAAAATTGTTCTGTCAACTTGACAAGTGCGGAAATGTTCGGAATTTGTGTTCACGTCGCTTAGTTGAACTCTACACTAAAGTTTTTTTTTTTAGTTTTAACTGCACCTGATTGAACTTAAGTACACCCTAGTTCATGCGACGCAAGCAAACTTAATGTACCTACTAAAATATTTTCCGTTTGACTCATCAATCCAATAAGTATAATAGATGCCGATTGCCTACCGATTACCGATGGATGCGTTTATGCACTTTTTAGAGGTTAGGTATGTCAAGTTCTTGTACAATCCTATCTACACCTCCCCTTGAGAAAGCGCAAAAATTACTTGTCCTGAACAAGTTCACAGTTTACAAACGAACATCGAATTACTTGTCCTGAACTTACAAACGAACACTTTTAGTGTAAATCGAGCAGTTCAAACAGTTCCGAACGGACAAACGAACACAACTATTTTCTTTATCCATGGAACCGGTCTAGGCTAACTAAATACCCAATACATTCTCGTATTTCGTCAAGGTATGTAACGAATGAAGAATGAGTGAAAACGAAAATTAGAAACGAAATTCAAAAAGGCTGTAACCGTAAAAGGCACATAGATACGGAGTATTTGTGAAAGTCAATTTAAGAGAGCACCAGTTTTCAAATGATTAATTGACAATAAAATAAAATGAAAGAATCGATGTTGTAAAAATTGCACTGAAACTATAAAATACGTAACGACCAGCAATAGAATCTCAGGAGACTTCGAAGTTTAGTTGATAAGTACTAAAAGTATGTACTTATAAACTGCCCAGCTGCCTCTGCACTATTAACAAGTACATCAATAAAATTGTACTTAAATTTATTGTTATTGTTATATAAAAGAATCATTAACATCTGCAATATGTTTGAAAGATTTATTTCCTTTCACAAGAACAAAAATTCAAATTTTAGGTAGTGTAAATACTAATCTCTTGCCTATTTATTTATTCCGCTTGTCGATCTGATTCATCCAATTAGTTTACATTAGAATCACACCTAATTTTTGCAAAGCAAAATCAACCAATTAGAAGTAATTTTGGTAAACCTACATTAAAATATATGGATATATAAAATAAAATTTAAAAACATATATTTTCCCCAGTTCCATTCTTTTCACAACTTGAATTTGTAGTAACATTTAATTTTATGATATAAACGCAGTAACTTGGGGTATTTTAGATTATTTACATTTAGAAAAAAATCTTTGTTGTTAATAAATATGCATTAATTCACATAAATTATTCTTTTAAATAGTTGCAAATAAATTTTTATTAGGTGTCCAGGAAAACATTATTTGAATCAAACAATCGTTTAATATGCATATAACTTTACAATAAATACTAAAATAAATACTTCGTTGATTGTAAAAACAAAGCATTTGAAATTAATAAAGCATATCTTAATTTGTAATAATTGATTTGCTTGCCTGGAAAGGAATATTTCAGTAATATATATAATATAGCTGTTGTCAATGACAATGTCTTTGCTCGTATGAGTTTCGTAAATGTCAAATTACATCATCATCATTCAATCATATTTTGGTTAGTTTATAAATATATGGAGACTAAATATAGCCAAAGCCATTGCGAGAAACAATTGCTTCCTGGATCGGGGTTGCCCAGCAAGATCCATTGTGGCAAAATTAAGTCGGTATTTTGATGATCACAGTTCCTATAAGATATTTATTTGGTAAAAACATTGTATTTAACCTATTTGCCACTTTATGAATAGAAAATTTTGTTGTATTAATATTTAAAAGAAAGACTAAATTTGGGAAAAGGTTTTAACATTATAATTGCGTTAAATTAACTACAATTTTGGTTAGCCCCTAACTCTTATTTTTTAATTATTAATTAAACAATCCTTATTTTTTTAACTAAACATCAAAGTAACATCACGTTTGCTTGATAAGTTAAATATAATTTTGGTTTGCTTAACAATATTTTATTTACAAAACTTGTTTCACTAATTTAACATCTGTTGTTTCTACAATGTAGTTTTGAAGAAATTTCGAATTCTTGTGCGAGTTTTATAGATAGCGTTTTTGGTGAATTGAGCAACTTATTAATCTAAATCTTAGCCATTTAATCGAAACATATTTGCATAAAGAAACTAGATTTTCTATTTATATATGTTTGAAGCTCTCAATCTCTTCTGGCGATGCTCACGCTATTAATAAATCATTTACAAAACTGTTATTGTACTCTTATATCTATATATGTATCATAAAAAAACCATAGATACGAAATATCAGGTTATAATGCCAGATAAGGACTAGAGGACCAGTACTCCAATAAGAGCGGACTCAAATTGGTTTACAGACGGTTCCAAAACGAATTACGGCGTTAGACCTGGAATATACGCATAAAAGCTTAAATCGCTCTTTCGGTAAGCTTCAGCAAAGACACGACGGTGTTCCAAGCTGAGGTTGCTGCAATTCACCATTGTGTCAGAGAAGTAGAAAGATCGACCGTCACTATCTTTTCTGACAGTCAGTCCACTCTTGAAGCAATTAGTTCCGTAAGTGTGAACTCTAAGCTGATTTAGGACTACGTAAGCGCTCCAAATGAGGTGGGCACCCAAAGGGAATTAATATTGGTTTGAGTTCCCAGCCACTCGAGTGTGAGAGGAAATAAGGCGAGGTTCGTCAAGGTCATTCGTTGGAGCTAGCCCTTCTTTCGGTACTACTAAATCGCAAATTAATAATCAGCCCAGAGAGTGGAAGGAATAGAGATAAATGGCTGGAAATTGCAAAACACGTATTGTTGTAAATTTTCATCAGCTATGGGTAAAACGCTATAGTACACGACATAGACCTGCGGCAGTGGGCGCTAGAAGCAAACGCAATCATTGGGCTGGAAAATTTTAGAACATCTAAAATCTGGATTTTGTAATTTCCAGCCATTTATCCCTATTCCTTCCACTCCTTTCTATGTATTTTTCCCATCTGTATAGCTGCTGAATCGATGTTACTTTCCTAAATTTCCTTTTTACAGAACTTAACGATCGTCGCTTTGATTTCGAATCAGTCCAAAACTCAACAGCTCTCCTTTTGTAAGCTGGAGTAATATTACCACCTTCCAAAGCGCATGTCCCCTCATATTCTTCTTCAGCATCTTCTATGTAGGACGATGAAGGCTCGCCTTCAACTGCTATTTCAATAACTCGAGGACGATCCATATCTTCAAATTCTAATGCTTCTATTGTTTCTACTGCGAATGTTGTTTCGCAAACACTTGTGTCGCTTAGAGTTCTCACCGCATCATGCAATTCTATTTCACTGGGATTATTTTGTGTTTTTTGGTTTTCATTATGATTTTAGGAAAGTATTAGCAGATGAATAATATTTGCTGGATTGATATGAACCATGCTGCCACTGCAAAACTATATGAACTGAATTTAAATAAAAATTGGGTTCTTATATACATTGCACCGTGGGATATGTGTGCCAAGTTATTCTGGCCAATTGTCTCGGATAAAGTAAAAATATCTGAAAGTGAGACGTTTGCTACTCACATCTATCCAAAAATAGTAGAAGCAAGCAATTAGTGTACTATGTGACCTATTGTTTTCATCTGTCTGCTGTCGGGGATAATATAATCTTACATACATCCAAACGCGTATAACTCGAAAACTATCGCATATAACCATTTAGCGCCTGGTATAAGTTCACACTAATTTTCGATATACAATGCAGCTACATAACAGTATACAGAGTATCTCCCTAGAATAAGAAAATATGCTAAAATTTATATTTTTGTGGACACCCTGTATAACTTTTCAAATTACCTTTCTATACACTATTTGATCACAAAAAAGGCCATTACAACCGATTTTTGAAATTCGATAAAATAAGCACAATATACGTCATTCCACGTATCAATCGAAAGGTCTGAATAAACGGTACAAGTCCGCCATTGAAACTTTTTGTTTCTGTCTTACCGTTTAAAAGTTATTCAGAAAGAAACAAATCTGGGCCAAATTGCAAGAGTGAATTGCACCCCTTAAAGTTGAAGTTCCGCAGCAACAAAAAGCGTCCTTGAGTAACACTCCATGGAGTCTACAAACTGACAAAGCTTCATCAAAATCTGCGATTTACAGTTCGCGAGGTTCTCTTGTCAGTATTGTTACGAGCCGCCACTGGTTTAAGCATATTTAAGTGTAAAAATTGGTAGAGTGAATCAATTATAGGTTGACTGGACACATTTTCTAGTTGTATGGGCTGGATACCTGGTATAATAATTATGAAATGTTCTTCAACGAAACTAAACGTATTAAATTTTTCATTTCCTAGTCACAAATAAATTTAAAAGGATTTAAGGGATAGCGGCTATCCTTTCCGTTCCACGAACGAATGGTTTTTTTTTATTACCAGCCACCGGTACAAATCCCTCGATTTTGCGGTACTTGCATAACAAATCTGATTCCTATAGTTATCTATGTACTCGCGCACAACCACGCACTCATACTCTCCCAACACCTGGATTAAAATTCAATGTTGCTAGTGCGCTACATAATTAAAATATTTCGGCGCGAGCTGGAACGTGTCGGGGAATCGTGCGGCATTATTGATGAGCCACCTGTTGGTAGCGGTTCGCAACTAAAAACAATCCCCGGAGGTCGCGATCGATATTCGCCGTGCATATCAACCGGCGGCGACGAACTTTGATATTAGATTTACGACATCTTTAATTTGTACGGAGTGGGAAGTTCTGACTCATTTAGCATACGACGGACCTGATGTTGTTTACGGTCTGTTTGGGTTCTGAGCGAACGGTGTCTGCTTATAATAAAATATGTAACTTTGCGACAAACAGTGGCACGCAGGAGAGAATTTCCGCCTCTGATGAAGCCTGTTCAAAGCAATAGCGTTTCGGGAGAAATTTGAATGAAATTTTCAGAAAGTGGAAAGTTTGACATATCATATCAGTTTGTTTAGTAGTAGCAGCAGTAGACCTACCTTACCTTCAAAAGCAGATCCAGTGTGGAGAAAACCTTTTTAAGCTTGTTTACAAAGTTATATTAAGTTTGGAATAATAGTGTTGTGAGTTGAGAAGCAATAATTCGATTATGTGAAAGCGCTAGTAAGTTTTTGTGTTAAATTACATAGTGGAAGGAAATCGTAAATTAGGGTGGTCTTAGAATGGTGATAATTAATCATATTTGTAAACAAAGAATAGTACTCGTGGCTACTGATAATTGTGTGACCAGCACATGTGTGCAATTTTTGGGATTTTTTTCTATAAGAATATATATTTAGAGGGAGCTTTAACATGTCCAAAATTTATTTTAACACATACTCGTATCATGCAACCACTACGTAGTTCGAAATTCGATACTTCTAAATTTCATAGAGTAGGACAGTATATTTCAAGTAAAATGTCGTGTCAATTTTAAAATTCTCTGGTAAATTTTCGTCGCAATTTTGTAAGTAAATGTGAAGATATTGTTAACTACTCTACAAACATATCAACTGATATTTAAAAATTACTACTTCCAGTTCTATTATTATTTACCCTGTAAATGAACAAGAAACATTACGATTATTTACGAAATATGATAAAGCTTCAGGAAATGATATGATATTTTTATAAAACATATTATTAAATTCTTTAAAACTTTTTGATCAATTATTTGTAAATTGATCAATTTATCAAACTGAAGAATGTACTATACCAGAAGCTTTAAAAATAATAACAACTTAACCTCTTCATAAAAGAGGAAAGAAGAGTGAAGCTTCTAATTATCGACCAATTTCAATATTATTCTTTTTTGATAAAATATTGGAGATATATGTACATTCATTTCTATTACTGATTTCCTAACAAAATTTAATATACTGGATAAACAACAATGTATTTTTATAAAAAAATAAAAGCACTTCCTATTCCTCGAATTAGACTAATTAATATTAAATGATAGTAAGCAAGTTGCACCTATGTATTTTCATTAGTGCTGCTGATATCCCATAAAATTTAAATATGGGAACCCGGATCCAAAATTATTCGGATACCCAGATCCACTATCTAAATCTCAGATCCGAATCCACTCTCCGATTCTCAGATCCGGATCCACTATCAGTTTTCGGATCCGGATCCATCATCCGGTTGTCGGTTCGGGTCCGAAAAAGATATAAATGATTTACCAACTCAATATTAGTGTACATATTACTTATTGCTGTGTACTGATTAAATTAAATGAAAAATGCAAACTGAATTTTACAATGAAAAAGAAAAATAAAATTAGCTAGCTCAACGGAAGGTTTTTAAATTGCACAAAAGAACTATTAACCTTAGAGTTACCCTCGCGAATTAAAACTTGAATCTAACCACGAAAAGTAAAATGTGGGTGAATGAAATCACTTCTTTAATTACCCGAAAAATTGTAAAGGTTTTAAAATAAAATAAAAGAACAGAATTGTTAACCCAAAAACGCTAATTAACAAACAATTTATTTCAACAACTGGTTAAATTAGAGATTGTGCAGGAAAAAACCGTGAACTGAAGGTTCTGGCCTAAAATAAAAACTGCACTTGACTAAATTAAAATAGGACAATGCTATTTCCTATACAAAGCAAAAGATTTGTTTTTTCAGGAAGATTATCCAAAATACACGACCTTTGAATTTCAATCCACGTGGTTTCACAAAACTAACAATAAACTAAGCGTGGACAATTACTAGAAAATCACAAAAAAATAAACTAAACGCAAGAACAATGCTTCTACTCACCCAAACAAGGTGAATAAAAATACAATACGATAAAAATGAAACAGCAAAATTGGAAAACAGAAAATTAACTCTTTAAAATATAATGAGAGAAAAAAATTAAAAAATATATCTTCCTAAACAGAAAATAATAATTGATCTTATATCTATAAAGCGTACTCTTCAATATACTAACAATTATTACGATAAGAATTCCTTGATTGGTTATATAAAAGACAATTAATGCGAAAATTTTTAATATCAAAATGAAATACAAAATGGCAACAAAGATATACCAAAATATGTCTACTCACGTCAATAGACGAACAAGGAAGTCCTTAACAAAATTCTACAACTGTTTTTCTTACAAAAATCCCTCTCTCAAAATCGTACAACGCAGTCGTAAACACACGACAAAATTGAATAGAATAGGCATTAAAACAACACTAGCGAACACTAGACAAAATAATGAATGGAATAATGTAAAGAAACTTAACACTTAATTTATTAAATCAAACAATAAACTCTTTAACTAAATTTATACAAAATAAACATAAAATTTGTGAAAAATTCTCGGAAAATTGAACAACAGCTGTTTTAGCAAGGAACACAACCAAAAACCAGCAAATTGGGTTATCTAACCACAGCAGTCTCTTTCTTTGAATTACATAATTGTTCAACAAATCTTAGGGATTATTGCATCAGATACGAGGTTTTGGATAGCGGATCCGGATATGAGGTTTCGGATAATAGATCCGGATCTGAGGTTTCGGATACTGGATCCGGATCCGAGGTTTCGGATAGTGGATCCGAAAATTCGGATTATAAATTATACGGATCCGGATAACAGCACTAATTTCTATTGACCTATCAAAGACATTTGATACTATCATTTACGATCTGTTGTTCAATGCAAGTTATGCAATTATGCAAGTATTTTGTCTATATTTTAGAACTAAATTTCACTCCTTAGTCGTATTTAGTTTTTCTAGTACTAAATTCCACCGAGAACCAACTATTTGCTCGACGGATTATTTTATTTCAATCGTCAATATATTGGGTACTTCTTGATTTTGTTTATATTAATATTTATCTATTTTCCGATATCATTGCATTGGTTGTTGATTTAAATCCTTGAATGCTTTATTTATAATTATTCATGTCAATACTTATTTTTAAGCTTATATGTAGTACATAGTCCCAGATATGTTGAATAATAAACGTGTTCTTGTTACTATAAAAAACAGGAGCGAGTGGGATCATAACACCATCTTGAACTTGAACAGAAATGGCATCAAATGGTATACTGATGGCTCCAAAACGGCAGAGGGAACTGGAATAGGAATATATGGGCCTAGAACCACATATTTCGAAAGCTTGGGAAAATATCCATGTATATTTCAGGCGGAGATACACGCTATTGAAAGATGTGTCCAGTTCAATATAGATAGAAATTATCGGAAGCAGGAGATTATCATCATGTCTGATAGTCAAGCAGCCATCAAGGCGCTGAGTTCATATGAAATCAGTTCCAAGATGGTCTGGGAATGCCTAGGGAAATTAAATGAGCTAGGCAAAAGAAATAAAGTAACCCTCCTGTGGGTTCCGGGTCACACAGGAGTGGAAGGAAACGAAATAACGGATATCCTTGCAAAAAAAGGGGCTGGAATGCCTTTTGTAGGGCCTGAACCCTTTTGCGGATTAAGTAGCAGTACAATACTGAAGAAACTAAAAACAGAAATGGAGCAGAGAAAATCCAGTTACTGGGAGAATCTCCAGGGAATGAGGCAAAGTAAAATTCTTCTGGGAACTTATAACCAGAAGAGGTTTACAGAATGCATCAACCTGGGTAAGAACAATGTTCGCATATTAACAAGAATACTTTCAGGCCACTGTAAACTGAAAGGACACCTGAGTAAGCTTGGATTAGCGAAGGAACCTGAATGTAGATTTTGTGGGGAACAGGATGAAACACCCATCCACCTGCTCTCAAACTGTGTAGCACTGTGCAACTCGAGGCGGTTGCACCTGGAAGCATGTGAAATCGAAGAGGAGACTTACCTAGACTGGGCCCTCTGACATCCTACACTTTCTGAAAGGAATAGGATTGGAAGGCCATCTGTAAAGCAACAAGAATAAGGGACACAATAGATCTTTTAGGTCGCAGTGTAACACCACCTTTTACCTATATACATACATACATACTATAAAAAAAAAATCTCTATTGATTATGTACCTTATGGGATTATTTCATCTATAATTACCTTACACTATAAACTTTCAAGAAATTCATCACACATGAGTGCATATATTACATTAATTCTGATAAAGCAATTAAATGTGATATAACCTAACTCTATTAAATGCTGTGGTTAACCATTTGTAATGTGAACGTAATTATCTCGAAACCTTAGATTTTGCATCTTGTTGGCATAACTTAATAAGCAATCATTAACATCGTGATAGAGTCGTATAAAATCCATTCGTTTTACATTTCAATCTCACTGTCAGTAACGAAAAAACAATATGCAAGTTGACATTTAAGATTTTATTTTGCCTTATATTTTTTTTTATCTGAAACAGAAAATAAATAAGCAAGATTCAAAAGGTATTCTTAAAATCATAAAGAAAATATAATCTCATTGTCAAATGTGCGGCATCTACAAAGTGAAATGTCAACTACATACCGTACGCACAGTAACACAATATATCTAAATCAATATATAACTTGATTATTATAACTTTCTGGGGCAGAAGCGGATTATTAGATGTATATCTAGGATCGGTACTGATGAATCATGCCGTCCTTATTTTATTAAATATAAAATAATTCCGGCTCATTGCATTTATATCCTAGACCTTCTTCTTTCTAAATATATATTTGATAATAAAAACAACTTTGCTAAATATGGAGACCTGCATTCATAGGATGCGAGAGGTAAAGGTGATTTTAGATTAAATTTAAACTAATTGAATTTTTAAGCAATCTCCACCGTCTGTAGATATTAAACTTTCTAATATCTTACCCCAACATGTGAAAAACTCTAGTAGAAATAGATTCAAGCGGATAATAAAATATACTTGCATCTAAGTCTTTCCATAAATATAACGATATAAGGATTAGATAGATATAGCTATTTGACTTATTAAATAGCACTTGATCTTCAGAAAATAAATGTTTACTCAACCCATATAATCCCTTTCGAACACGGATGATCCACAGGGATGTATTCACAAAGATATAGTAAATTAGTAGGGGTACAATCTATTACAAGAACATTGATGTTTCATTATAAAACATATTGATATGTATATTTACATTTAAGAGAAAATATTATGTTTACACTTAAGTAAATAAAATTAAATTTTAATTAAATAATTAACTTAAATACAAGAATTAGTACATTCCTGCAAGGAACCAGCTTAAAATGCCTGTCTAATAGGCCTTATATTATAATCTTAATACTGCTTCAGTCACCAGAATCACTAATTTCATCGTCATCCACATGTATTATAAATTTTGGTATGGCGTATCTGTTGCGTAAACCATTCTGAACCATTGTTCGATTGCTCCGTAAGACACTCGCGTTAATTTCGTTGTTCTAACAATTGTCTTTGCTTTTGTCTCACAATTTTCATTCTTCAAATTGTACATATTCTAGATTAGCTGCCGAGATTCAATGCTACAACGACTTCTTGTATTATCAACACTTGAACACATCACTTAACGAAATATTACTATTCGTGAATATATCATTTCCCGAATCTACATTGATACTCCACGATCTCCACGTGTTTTTCTTTCATAAGGTTAAGTGTCCACACTTTGAAACAATTGTACTTATTTATTACGTTCTTATATAGTATGTACAAAAATCGAATCGTTATATCAATGGACAGACTGTAACGTGTAGAAGTAATTTCAAGCGCCCGTAACCACTTTTAAATTAACTTACGAGGAGAGGTCCAAAAGTTCGTGGAATGAAAGGGTTTTAAATAAAATAAAACAATAAATCTATTTTTCCTTTTCAATATAATCACCCTTAAGCACAATACATTTATTAGATCTATGAATTAATTTTTCTAAACCATCATAAAAATATTTTTTATCTTTCGCCTCAAAATGGGCTAAAATTGCCTCCTTTACCTCATTGTCGTCGGAAAATTTTCTTCCCCGTAAGTGTTTTTTTAAATTGGGGAACAAATAAAAATCACTAGGGGCCAGGTCTGGACTGTAGGGTGGATGGACTATTGATTGAAAGCCATGCTTGTGCAGAGCAGCCATTGCAACTCTGCTCTTGTGAACCGGCGCATTGTCTTGCAAGAGGAACACACTCTTGGTCAATTTTCCTCGACGTTTTTCCTTGATGGCCTCCTTTAATTTTCCTAATATCGCTGCGTAATATTCTCCGGTTTTGCTCCTTCCTTTTTCTTTGTAATCAATAAATAATATCCCTTCACAATCCCAAAAAACAGTAGCCATTAACTTTCCAGCCGATTCTGACACTTTGAATTTCTTTGGCGGTGGTGTCCCCTTTTTATGCTATTGCATGGACTCCTGTTTGGACTCAGACTCAAAGTGATGAACCCATGTTTCATCTCCGGTAACAATCCGCTCCAAAATGTGTGCAGGTTCGTCTCCACACAGCTCCAAAAATTGTTCGGGACGCATCGGCGCGCTGTTGTTTCTGAAGTGACGTGAGCATTCTCGGTACCCATCTTGCACTGACTTTTGTCATACCCAGGTGCTCATGTAGGATACGCAAAATGGTGGTATCTGATACTTCAACTAATGCAGATAATTGTTTTTTCTTCAAACGGGTATCTTCCAGTACAAGTTCTTCCACTTTTTCGACGATGTTTGATGTGGTGGCCTCAACTGGCCGTCCTGAGCGGGGGTCGTCTTCAATCGACTCCCGGCCCTGTTTAAAAAGACCATGCCACTTATAAATCATTGATTTACTAGGGCACTGTTCCCCATAAACGGTTTCCATTTCATTCAATATGGTTTGAGCGTTCTTTCCTTGCTTGGTAAGGAATTTTATTACAGCACGGTGTTCAATTTTCTCCATAGTTTCAGTTTTCTTCCGGATTGACTTGTTTAGCAGGCAACTATTCGTAAACGACTGACGCAATAGGGCTGCTGCTTAACCTATATACTAATGATGAGTCCCCAATCAGAATGACACATAGCGAGCGCACCTATCCGCATTCCATCCCCTCCATTCCACGAACTTTTGGACCTCCCCTCGTATTAGGTGGTATTCGGCAAATTCGTCTCCTAGTAAATTCACAGCGATAATCCGAGGCCGCTCGCCTTAAAGAGTCACAACGCCATGGCACCACCATTGCAAATCACAAATTAATGCTTAAAGAGCTCCTATTTTCTGTAAAAATACCGATAAATATACTTACACATACACACACACACATTTAAGTACAGAACGAACGTTGCGATTCCCATGATTTGATGTGATCAAACGTGCTTTGTAGTTATTTGTGTAGATAAGCGGCGAACTGGGGCCTCGTCTAGATTGGTCTCTGATTTTAGATGTTTGTAGGTATCCGCGCGGAACTAGCGGAAGAGGGGGTGGTCGTAGTATATGCAAAAATTACAATGAAGTGAGACCAGTGGTTTCGTGGCCCGCTGCCCACTGGTTGATCGAGTCATCTAGCCAGTGCTCGGCACTGTGCAGGGTCTCCCATTATCGCGGTAGGCAAGCATGTGAATCAGACGCCGTCGAAGATCGACTATTAAGAGTAGAAATATACTACCATTCATATTTTTCTTAGGGTAAAAATTACGAAAATGAAATAATAAATATAACAGGAGAGTTATTCCTGAAAAATACATCGTAATTTGCTTAGGTAAACAAACAAAGAAAATATATGCTTCCCTTTCTTTGTAAAGCCGGTTTTCCACTAAACGGACAAAACAGAAACAAAACAAAAACACGTGTCCAAAAAAACAAAACCGCAACTTTTTACAAACTTTTTCGGAACTCGAGTTCTAGGCGACTGTTGCTGTTTTGTTTTTGGTGTCTCCCGAACGAAATCGGTAACATCAAAAGGTTTCGACAAGTTTATGAACTTCATGTCAGCCTGTTGTATTGTGTTTTTTAGTTTAAATATATTTTCGTTTTACTAGACGCATAGTCATATGTGGATTTTGTATCAAATCACGTTTTTTATCTGAATAAAAGTGATATAAAGTAATATCTGTGTTGAGATCGCTTTCTTTTTTCAAATAATAATAATAACTATTATTAATAAATGATTTTTATACTCATCAATATATTTTCTTTGGCAAGCCCAATAAGTAAATTCAAACAAAACATTACAGTTCTTATCTCCAAAGACATTAATTTGTTATTGAATAAAACAATCAAGCAAAATCCTATCATCAACTGATTGAAATGGATAGAAAACAAAAACGAAACTAGAACCAAATGTAGTTCTCTTGGTGGAAACAAGAGGTTTGAATTTGTCTGTTTTGTATTTGTTTTCCAAGTTCTAAAAAACACCAACAAAACGGAAACTCGACTTGTCCGTTTGATGGAAATCCGGCTTAAGAAATACGTCGGCTTATGCATAAAATATCCATTATATTTTACTCGACGATGTTCGCTTAAATAACTCATATGCTCTGTGTTGTGTTGTCTTTTCGTCCATATAAGAACATAAAAACACTTAAACTAAACGAATGACTCATGTACGTGCAGTTTAAAAACTAAATATATGCAATTCTGAAGGAAATACCTTAGTATTTATATTTAGGTAGATAAGTATTCCTGAAGAACTTAATGTATTTTCAATTTTAAAATAGCTTCCAAATTTACGTACATTGTGTGTGTGTCTGTTTGTGTTGGCATTATTTTAGTCAGGGCCAATCACGGTTTAAAACCGTAGATCAATAAGCTACGGTTTAAACTTCAGACTTACATTCGATATAAATAAGAAGAATTGAACCTTGATCTGCAATATTTAATCCTTAAATCGCCATTGTACTAATGGCCCTCAGCAATAAATGAGGTAATAACTAACTACAATCTGAGCTAAACTTTGTAAAATTAATAAAATGGAGGCGGAAATGAAGGGCGGAACGGTGTTTAGCTCGTAATTGGCCTCACCACTTAATATTGTCACGAGCCGCCACTGCCGTTAATAGGGGTTTCACACAATAAATTGTGATCTCTCATCAATAATCTTTCCGGAACTTTAGCATAATTATTATGAAAATTAACTTAGGATAATTATAAATTGCTATTTTCTAATCTAATTTTAGAACTACTAGGGGGTCACTACATAATTTGAATTCAATGTAAAATCTTGGGGATTATTGCCAAGAGAAAAGGAATATTTTCTCAAAAGATTCGCAAACCCAATTATATCGTTGGGGAATTAAAAAAAATAAAGACTCAAAAAAAATTTATGGTTAGATATGTTGCAGTTTTTGGATTCCTTTTATTTCGGGTTGTTGATTGCGTTTACACAAATTACGTTTTATTTAGTAAAATCCCTCATCATCCAGTCTATTCTTTAGACGATTCTGAAACTACTCAAAAAAAAAAATAACTAGCTCGGTTGCACACGAACAAAAAAGGTGTATCCCAAAGGTTAAAAACGTAATTTTACAGAAGAAGCGACCCACATTTGATAGTTTTTGTGACCGCCGTCAGCAATAGTCATTGTTACTAACTCTGTCTTAGTCGAATTGATTCCGTTAAGTATACAAAACACTGACATTGGGTACACAGTCAGCGTAGTTGTTCAGCGGATCCGCTGAGCAATTGTCTAAGCAGTTGGCCGGGCCCCCTATTTTCCGCGGAGCTAAAGAAACATTTCTGAAATTAGTTGTTAGATTTGATATGTTCTAAGTATACACAATTTGAATAAATAATTATAAAATCTTTGAATCATTGCATTGTATTGGCATTGTGTTGTGTTGTATTGCGATGGGTTATGTTGTGTTGTTTGTCATTGTTTTCTGTTTTTATTTATTTTAAATATTCCTCTTTTTCCCAACAAACTTTTTAGAAAAAGGGGAGTAAAAAGAACATCAAGGTACAAAATCTGGGGAAATGGCTATACCTGCGAGCTTGCATATTGTTACTCCAGCTTCAACATCAGATTTTACTTCTTCTTCCAAGCCTAATACGAAATAATTTAGAGCAGTGCAATTGTTTCGTATCAGATTACAAGTTTGACCTCGTCTATGTCAGCAAAACTGAACCTTGTGCTTACTTCAATTGCGGTTAGCAAAAATTCCGGGTCCGGATAACAGGACTACATTTTACCGTATCGTACATAACGTGGCAGAACGTTAGTGAAATTCTGGCGTATGATTATAAATACGTAGGTAAGAGACGAATCCACCTATAATTGGCGAAAGCTGTTGAGTGATTGCTATTTTTGTTCGCGACCTTCACCTTTTGCTCAATCATCTGTGCACCCTTCAAACTTTTTTTTTATCTCCACCTGCGCTTAACCCGTCTGGTTTGCTCTCGACTCTGGCTCGCACAAACTTTGAGTAGTCCCGACGGGGTACAATAGGGCAACCATCTTTTTATCAATTGCAATTACAGATAAGTTCGTTAACTCATTAATTACACAACATAATTATTGTATAATAATTATACTGTCAATTACTAAGGCTTCCGATGTATTGTCATCCCCATTATAACATTTTCGCTATAATTATATATTTAGCTTCGTAGCTCCATGGGTATTTATAATATACAGGACTAAGTGCCACCTATTCTTTTGTATACTAGGGTTGTGTAAAAACTATGGCAATGTAGGAAGAAATATTGAGAGTTTATAAATATAATTATAGATATCAACTAAATAAACTTCTGATAAAAATCAATACAGTATAAAGACTGTTCTAAAACAAAACATTATAAACAAAATTCTTTCAAATGTTAAAGAAAATACGATTATTATAAGAAAACTAAATAAAAATAATCTGCAAGAAAATTAAGAGGTTTTCAAAATTAACTAAAACTTTTAATTTAATTTTAATTTAGCACATGCTCGAACAAATTGCCTATTTTTTCCTGACAATACCCCATAATATCCCTCCTGTACGTCAAAAGTGATTCAGTTGTTATGCTGTCAACAGTATAAACATCTTTTTGGCGTATTAGGTCATTAAGGGTATGAGCTCTTTCATGAAGTCATGAAAACTTAAGGACGTCAAATCGAGAGAACGAAGTGGTAATGCTATTGCGGTTCTCGTGCTTATATGTATGCTCATTACCAAAAGCTTTCTGCAAAAATAATTGTACGACCCTTGCTGTATCAGCAGGAGAATTGTTTGTTATTAGATTTTAACAAATGGTGACACAACACGTTGATTTACACTTTTGTATAATATTTAAGATCGTTTTAATTTTCCTCGCAATTACGACTAGTTGAATGACCTAACATTTATTATTTTATTATTATTAATTTCTTCTCATTAATTTACAAACGCACTGCAAGTGGGCTGATATTTCCTATTCCATATTGCCACCACATTGTTCAATGTTACTTAGCTAACATTGAAAAGGTATATCATAACAAAGGAAACAATGAGGAAGCAATAGATTAGGAACAGTGTCTCCTCTAAGATTTATCCTATTCTTACTTGCAATTAAATTCATTTTACTACTGATGTAATCACAAACATCGTAGCTTGATCGTCTTTCGTATTTGACGTCTGTCATGTCTGGCTTGTTAATTAATCTGGTCGAAACTTCAAATGTCTGCAAAGGAAATAAATATATTAATACTGGAAATTATGGAAATCAAATATTTACACAGATTTTCGTAAAAAATGTTTCAGAATTGTTTACACCACTATTTACTCTTACTATTATACAACGATACTTACACCCACTTTTAATAGTAGAATCCACTCCGTTATTTATGTTCTACAACACGGAACGCAATAATAAAACACCATAGTTTCACAATCTAAACACAAACAGAGCACAGGGCAAACCCTAACGAAAACAAAAGACGCGAAGTGTCTCTAAGAGTAGCACGTATACGTCCATATTTAGTTTTAGCTATCAACAATACATAAATTATACGCCGGCTTCTCCTGATTGGTTAACACCATGTGACGTAAGGTGATTGCAGCACTCAGTGTCCATTGTCAATATTAAAAATAAGAACCGGCAATAATAAACAAAGATACCATCCCGTGAGCTGTAGTACTGCCGCTTGTAGTGTGTTGGATGCGTACAGAAGTGAAGAGGGGCGATGGTATGGTTTCCCATCCTCAATATGCAATATGTTTGGCAACTAAGGCAAGTTTTTTTCAATTCACGGGCCGATATGATATATACCTTAAGCGCTAATTATTTGAATTAGATCAAAAGTGTCTTTCATTGTATTTTTTAATTAATTAATTAATTAATTAAGTATGAATTAATTGCCCATTAAATGTGAAATCTGTATTTAAGTAATTATTGTAGATAGTTACGCTTAGCTTTATATATGTATAACAAAGCAAACATACAACCCAAGATTAATTTAAACAACGTTACCGGCAGCAACTACAGGACCTAAAATTTGCATATCGCAATGTCGAATCGCCCGAATATTGTTTCCCCAGTATAAATTTCGGCTACAATTTAGGGTACCGAATCTGCTCGAGTTATTTGCTCTCGAGGGTATGAAGTGGTTTCCCTGCTACGTTTTAGAGTTTTAAGTGATCAATAATACATTATATAACGTCGCATTCGAAGCAATATACTTCGCTTGGCAAAATAATTCTGAAAAAGGAGCGCAATTCAATTCCCACGGAGCATTGACGAAATTTCCGTGGCAGTCACAATAAGAATCCATTTCAAGTGTTACGAAAAACACTTCTCTTCTCATTCGATAGAAACTTATTGTCAAATATCCTTTTGGATTTATATGCTTTTATCGCAAACAAATCGAGATAGGCTGGTTTTATAAAATCTTATATTTGAAATATCGATTTACTAAATATGTATAGAGAAAAGTTGTGTTACATCATAAGCAGGATTACAGTGATGTAAACTTATCGCTCTAAATATATATTTTAGAACAAAAATAATAATTGTATTCGACGAAACTTTCTGATAGTAGCAAGAACATGCTTCCCCAATTGTAAATATTATTAGGGTATTAGAAATCTCATCGAATGACAATTGCTTGATGAATAGACGGCTGCTGATTTAAATTCTTGTAAGATATCTTTTTATGTATCTAATTGTTCTAAAGTACGCACAAAACTGTCAGTTTATTATTTAATTTTAATTAACTGTTCAACATTAGAAACAAGTGATTACACTCTAAAAAAGGCAGGGAATTTTACTCACTTAGAAATGAAAAACGCATGCAAAATTTGAAGTAAATTCCACGTTATTTGGGGGAAACTGATAAATACTCTATAGATGCAGTAATTTTACAAGGTAAATGCTTTTTTGGGTAGGAGTACCTCAAAATAAGTGTGCAAAATTAATGAAATGCAGAGAATTTTTACTTTCTGCGAAAAATTACTCTAATGTAAGGCAATTTTCACTGTGCATGGAATTTTTCTCAGTAGCGGGTGTGAAATCTCTTATACATGTGAGTTTTTTATCTTGAGACAACGGAATATCTCTAAAACACTGCATCAAATCAAAAAAGAGATCTTAATAAGATTTGTTATAATCTAGGGGGCTCACTGAATGGTGTCGAATTCGATCCCCCATTGACTGCCATTTTGTAGATTGATTTTCACATTTAACAAGTGCTTGTGAAAGTCTTGTCATGTTTTGACGACTTTTGTTAATTCTTCATTACGATTTAAGTTTTTAAGATGTATTGTATAATTCTAAGGTCAAAAATAGCCTTCATTAATCATCAATAACATTAATTATATTTTTATATATTAAAATCTCAAAATATTCCTTCTAAGTCTTTTAAAATTGACTTGGAAAAATACAAAAACTGTTTCATATAATTAAGAAACGTATTTTGTATGTACGCAATCTGGCACATAAGATCCGCAGCGGTTGGCACAAAATTTTGTACATCAGTCGCAACCCCGATGGCATTCAGTGGCAATGTTGTTTTTATAATAATTAGTGAAGAAAAACATCACTTCCGACGCAGACGGTGCTTTCGGGTTTGTCCACTCTATATTTGTCCTTAGTGTAAATGGCAAATAAAATCGCACAAGGCCTTTAGGCATGTCCCCACTTCTCTAGCTCGTGCGGTTTTCTCGTGCCGACACATGAGCGATTTCAGTTGGCAAGTCGATAAACATATCGCGGCACGGAAGGCCGATCGGCATGTGCTGAGAGTTACGTCCACATTAAGCCGCCAAAGCTGCAAAGTCTAGGCCGCTAGAAGCCGTCCGATTTTTTCGGCATAATGTGGACGTAGCTTTATGTAATGATCTTATATAGAAAAGTCCTCATATTTAAAAATGATAAATAGATAGCAACATGTCATAGCTAAGTTTAAATTTTATAAAGGAAGATGGTACTAAATAGTAAAGCAAAATATGAGCAAACAAATATTTGTTTAACAGGTACACTTTACCTGAACTAAATTATGTAGTCTTCATATTTTGGATAAATCTATTACACGTATTGTTAGCATAACTAAACGAAATATTTCAATGATATACATTATATGTTCACATTCACCATGTTATAACCAAATGTTATTCAAATGTTATTCAAAATAATCAAATCATTTCAGTTAATTTAAACACATATTATGCTTAAACTTCCCAAATTTCGAATATTTCATTTAAATAAATATTTAATCCAACGAACTTTGAAACGTTAAATCAAAAACAAAAATCTTTGTTTTTGATTTAACAAAGCACTCCTGTGAGCGCTATAATATGGAGGACATGCGGTTGATACTTTAAACGCCAAGCGTTTACCCCACGTATGGGGAGTTGATCACAGGAATCACTCCGGCACTGTAGGATGCGGTGAAGGGAGGCGCCCTTTCAATGATCACGACACCTATTAGATGTTTAGTTGGTAAATTTGCCAGATACTATGTTACAATCGTATTTATACCGAATACGTTTTATTATTGGAATAGCATAGGAGAAGCGCCACATGCGACAAATTTCTACGTATTTGCTATGCTATATCAGGAGAAAAATACTATGAGGAAATGAGCAAAATGTTCATGATTGGCACTCCGAAAAAGAAACATTTTGTTGATTTAACCAAAAATAATGAAAATAGCGATTCAATGAAGTTGTTCTCAGCAATTATAATGTAGAATGACGTTTTAGCTATCACTAAAAAAGGCAGTATCTGATTAAAAATTACAGTCTTTGTCGTTATTAATCCGAACGCTCACAAAAATTAGTTAGTATTTAAATAAAATAAAACTACATTTTTGTTATACTTTTCCAAGACTACCCATCTATGCTTAGGGTGAATGTTCAGATTGTAATACTCACGAAATAACAACATTCAACTGTAAATGAGCATTCTTGCTTTGGATGGAACGTGACGCATTTAGTGCGAAAGAAAATTGTACAATGTTTTATTTTATTTAGTAATAGTTATAGTGGTGTGCCCAGCAACGTCCAACTTGACTAGAAGAGATTGGACTAATCTGGCTTGGTGCAAAGTGGGCCTTATAGGTTTCGAGGTAGTGCATAAACTGCGTTAAGCCGAACAACCTACTTGGTTGTTTTTCTCTGTGTAGGTAGCTAAATAAAAATCTTGAATATTAAAAGATACCTATAAAACGACCCCTTTGAATATACCCCTAGGTTAGTTGTACAAAATTGAGCATTAAGTTTCCACTCTCAGAGTGCAGCATTAGAATATTTACTTGTGAATAGAAATAACCTGCAACAAGTACTAACGTTGCAGATATCTATATTTTCTTTCACCGATTTGGTACATAGTATTGGCATTCTTTGAATAATTAAGGCTTTATTAATTTAACTGCTAATTACTTGTCTTTTAAATTAAGAAAGAACAGACGCAGTGCTTAATGTATACATTAATTTTACTTGTTGCTTCATTATGTCGCTCATAGTCGGTACGTTTCTGTAATCGATCACGCAGTTAGTGGTGTTCTCCTTCAACAATATCTTTGAGGGAGTTAGACCACATGATGTCGCCAGGAATCCGTATCTCCTTGCGCGAGTAATCCCTAGTATTATGGTCAGCGAACACGTGTTCTATATTGTGTGTTTAATTAAAGGGTCACATCCTAATTGAAAAATAGGCTTAGCCGCCACAACGAGGGATTTGTCTGCGCTATTGTAGAACGTGCAATTCCTACCAACTAGAACACCTCGAATCCCATTTGTTCCGGGAATTTGCTTAACATCAAACGGTGCATTTATCATAGATTGCCTTCCATTTTATAGGCTCTTAATTTATTAGGCTCACTTGCGACCCGAGTCGTGGGTCTTTTGTGTAAGAGACAAGTAATCAATGTCGTGACCTTTTTTATTATTATTTCTCGGTATAGAGGATGTTAATAGTTCAACGCAATCGCAGATATCATCCAGGCCGCTAACTCTATGTAGGGTGTAGGGTAAATGAGTTGAATTGATCTTAAAGCACTCTTAGCCTGATATGGATTGTTATTGGAATAATTAGCAAATGGAGGTGATGCATTTGTAGTAATAAAATCCGCCAAGTCCAATATTATTTATTATTATGATGTCTAATTAATACAATTGTATAAATGAGTTGGTAACTTAGGTTGTCTTGCACGACAAAAATGATAAAAAATAAATAAAATCGTTTCGTACCAGTACCTAATGATAAAAATTAGATCACTTTTTATTTTAGCTCTATTCAGCTCTGATAGGCCTCTTGTGCCCTCGGCTTTGTTGCAAACTCTTCTCCATTCTGTTCTATTCCGTATCAATTTCTCCCAACCTCTGACCCCCACTTCCATCAGATCTCTTTCCACTGCTTCGAGCCATTTCGTTCTTGGTCTTCCCCTCGATCTTCTACCTGATTTGCCTTCCCCTAGAACCTGATTTGTGGGTCGCGAGTCTGGTAGCCTGACGACATGTCCCAGCTATCTGATTCTTTGGGCCCTTATCACTTTAACAATTGAGGGTTGACCATATATGTGCATGAGTTCTTTATTAGTTCTTCGTCTCCACTGGCTATTCTCTTTCACCCCTCCATATGTTTTCCTTGACACCCTCGTCTCTCATACTGCCACTGCTTCCGCTTCTCTTTGGTTAATCTTCCATAGTTCACTACCATACATCACTACTGGCCTGACAATTGTTTTGTAGATGTTTACTTTTACTTTTCTCGTTACGCACTTCGATTTAAACATTCTTCCTCCTACCCCTGCTAAACATCTCATTGCTTTTATAGCTATTATATGCCTATGAAATATTAAGGGTTTCGGCTGACTAGCAGCATTGCTACTACTATGGTTTTAAACGCTATCCTTATGCTTAATTAATTTTTAGCGGGTTCTTTTTTTTTATTACACATACATTTTCCCTATATGTAACTTTAAAATAAAAATTGTCAATTCATTAGCAAATAGGCAAACGGCTATTGTACATATTATAGTGGCAGTTTCTTTTATGGTTTGCAGGTTCGCACAACTATCAAAAATTATAATAGAAAAAAAAATATTTAACTTATGAAATGAAAGAAAAGCTAATTCTACATTTTAAAAATTGTAAATTAACGATTTATACTATTTCACAGAATAAATTAACTATTTATAATATAAATACTTCTATATAATAATAATAATAATAATAATTTTATTAGCCACTGGATCGAAAGCGATATGGGCTGCGTCAGGACAAGATATAAAATAAAATACATACAATAAAATACATTACATTAAAATACATAGGTTTATACATAAAAAATATATTCAAATTCAACACTCCCAAACTGATTGCTCAAGAAACTCCGACACGCTATAATAACGCTTGTGCTTCAGATATTGTTTTAAGTAATTTTTAAACCCATGAGTTTCTAGATTCCTAACATTTTTTGGTAGTTTATTATAAATCTTAATGCACATAAACCTCGGACTCCTTTCAAAGAGCGGAGTTCTATGAGTTGGTACGGCGCAGTCATCGTTATATCTCGTATCATACGCTGTATTAAAGTTATTATTAAAAGAAAATAGTTTTTTGTTTTTATGAGTGAACACCGCACATTCATAAATAAAGAGGCATGGCAAGGACAAAATACCATATTAATAAATATAGGACGGCATGATTCCATGGCACCTAACGAAAACATTGTTCGGACAATTCGCTTTTGTAGTACAAAACAACGCGAGAGACTATCCCCTGCACCCCAAAACAAAATGCCATACCGCAATCTGGAAGAAATATTTGCGTGGTAAAACATGAATAGTCCCTCCAACGATACAATACCTCGCAATCTATATATGGCATATGAAAGTGAACATAGTTTGGAACACAAGTGGGACGCATGACTATCCCAAGATAACCGATTATCAATTCGACAGCCAAGAAAGTCAGTTTCAGACACCACAGGTACAACACAGTCCCCAGTCGCACCATCGGTGATCTGTCGACGGGACATCTAGCCGAACTGAAGGCTACCATTGAAGTTTTAGATTTATTCAATACAAGGCCATTATCACTACACCATCCAGACATTGCCAATGCACATTCACTACCAAACCGTGAAAGTTCACTATCATTAACACCCCGAGATGATAACAGTAGTGTCATCCGCATATTGGCAAAGGTTGCCAACGGAAAGAGAACAGTTAAGGTCGTTAACATATAGCACAAAAAGAAGGGGTCCAAGAACAGAACCCTGTGGTACACCCACTGTAAGGTCCATGGGCAAAGCAAATGCGTCACGAGAAGTACCCGCTATATAAACGTGCTGAGAGCGTCCACTCAAATAAGAGGAAAACCAACTCAAAGCAGGCCCTCTAATTCCGTATCTAGATAGTTTAGATAGCAGTAATTCGTGGTCAACCGTATCAAAAGCCTTAGAAAGATCGAAAAACAGACCACACACCACCTCACCGCCATCCAACAGACGATAGATGATGTCCAGTGTAGAAAAAAGAGCGTCTGAGGTAGATTTGTTATTTATAAACCCAAACTGACACGGTGAAATTAAGTTTCTAACATTAAAAAGGACATTATTCTGGAACACATTATCTTTTCAAAGATTTAGAAAAAACAGGGGTATAGATATAGGTCTGTAATTCGATACTGACAATCTGTCACCCTTCTTATACACAGGTACAACCTTACTTAGCTTTAACTTACTGGGAAATATACCCTTTGTGAAAGAATTATTTATTATAAATGATAGTGGGATCGATATATACTGGGCAACATATTTTAAAATATCACACGGGATTCCATCCATACCAGCAGACCGCTTTCTAGAAACATAAATAATGACGTTGAATACCTCACTTATGGTGCAAGGAAAAATAAAAGGATGCCGAGGAATCGCAGACGTTATTGTTATTATATGCGTTAACAGATGGCACATCAGAGATGGCAAATGACTTTTAACAGTTCGCATAGCTCATAAGGATCATCAACTAATTTCTTGTCTTTCTTTAATAAGATATTTTTATTGGATTTAACATCAATCTCATGATTGATAATTTCCCAGGCACATCTGGACTTGTTTGCTAGAATTTAGAAGTAATTATCATAATAAGTTTTTTTTTGTTAAAGTGAGTAATTTATAATAATCTCTTTTAATTTATTGTATTGATCCTTTGAAATAACATTCGTCTTAAGCAACCTATGCGCATTGCGTAATTTATCCGACTGAATTCGGATTTCATGGTGACCCAGGGTTCTAGGTTTATTTGTTCTTAATTTGACTAAGGGAAATGCATGTTCAAAATGATAAAAAAATATCGTAAAAGTTATTAAAATTTTCCTCCACCGAGTCATTTTCATGAATGCCACCCAAGTTTCAAGTGATACAGCCTTAGTAAATCTCTCAATGTTTTCCCTTGATAGCGTCTGTGATACTTTGTGATTACAGGCTCACTAATTCCAGTAAATAAATCCAACAACACAATGACTGCGCGCAATGATCCGAGAGTCCAGTCTCATAAACCTCAACTTTGTAGTGTCGAGCATCAAGATTCGTACAAATGTTGTCGATCAAAGTTTTGGAGTGTTTTGTAATTCTAGTCGGGTCAGTCACAGTAAATGCATATTATAGGATGGGTAATATCAATAAATCTATAGTATATTGCCAGTCGTCAACATATCAATATTAAAATCACCGCATAAAAATATGTAGTCATGATTTATAGTTAATTCATTAAGCATATTATCCAGGCAATCAAAGAAATGTACGTAGCTGGAATTAGGCGACCTGTATATAGTAACAATAACTATGGATCTACTACTCACTTTTAATTGAGCACAGTAATATTCAAAAGATTTTTCAACTATAGGCCACATTGATATGCAATATCATAAACTAATAGGTCTCTCCTGGCAAATATGGCAGTACCCCCACCTAGATAACTATCTCTACATGAAAAGGCAACTAACTTATAATTGCCAAGTGCAAAGTATTCGCATTCAGGTTGTTTAAGCCAATGTTCGCTAATGCAGAACAATCCGGACATTTTGAGTTGAGGAATACTTCTACTGATAACTTTTTATTGCGAACTTTGCATATTCATATGCACTAGAGTTAAGTCAAAATTGGAAGCGCTTAAATCAGAGGAAATATCATTGGAAAAGCCTCCAAGGAGTTGTCATTAGCTAATTTGTCGTATTTATAAAAAAGTATGGGTTTAGGATTTCTAAAATTAACATTAGGAAGTCAGTATTTTACATAAACTAAGTTGCGAAGATTTATTGAGTGATTATCTTCTTTGTAACTACTGCAATATAGAATAGACTGTGCTAATAATCTAAACAATTTTGACTTACCCTTTTCGAAAATGAATACCAATAGGAAGCTTATCATGATAGTTTAGTTCTACATTCAAATCCAAGAAACTAATATTACTACGACGTAAATTACAGCACGTATTATACATCTCCATATTGAAATCATAAATACATTTGTTATAGTTATAAGATCATTGCGCAAGTAAGGAACTGACGTAAATATTACATTTGTATTGGGAATATACTAAGAAAAGAGTGTATAGAGTCACTGCAAATTTGGATTTCGTAAAGATGTCATTAGTTCCAGCAATACCAGAACGAAGTCCATTTTCCAAAGTCTTTCACTAATGAATGCGATTGGCAAAGCACACCGTGGAGTGTGCATTGGGCTTAACAAGCTTACAATATTGTAACAGGCAACGACTCCTTAATAAAAGGGTACTGCCACGACAATGACTATCACCCAGGACGAGGATCCTGGGGCGATCACTAAACACAGAACAGTCGTCAGCAGAGATTTCACCATTCGCCAGATTGTAGGGATCATTCTTGGGCATGTCAATTCTAGCGCAAGTAGACGGATTAGTGTGTATTTTCATGGTGGAGATATCGTAATTCTTATCTGTCTGACATTCAACGCTATGTAATGTGTGATTATCAGTCTGAGTAAAACTGTTCGCTACCACCTTAGTAGATGTTCTTAAATTTGTCAAAATGTTGTTCAAATTATCTTGCAAATCCTTAATTTTTTGTTTTTTGAGTTCGATTTTGTCACTAGAAATTTGTAATGCATTCTTTAGTTTCTGATTTTCGTCGTGTAAATTTGTCAACTCATATTCAGTTTTAGCAAGCTTATCACGTAAATCATTAATCAGGTCCAACTCCTTGTTACAACTCTCCCGGCAATCGCTTAATATGGTGATATAACTATTGTTTAATGACTTCTTATTATTATCCAAGTTAGAAGGTTTTGTACATTTATTTTTCTGCGACCTTGTAGTTGCCATGAGTTTGAATTATTTGGTGCCGAAAAAATTTTCCAAGAAAAGGATAATTCGGCGATAGAAAAATATGCACGAAACAAGAAATGCGACTGGTTTTTAATGCCGAATGGGAGTCTCTCGATCGTAAATCGAACGTTAAACAATCAAATAACACCTTATAACAGCCAGCCAGCACCAAAACAATCAAGTCACAAGGCACAATGACACTAGGCGAAGTAGCCAGCGAAAAGTCAGATTTTTAGTCACTAAGACAAAGGCAACAGACACAAAAAACGAGACGAGCCAAAATACACGGCTTTACGCGGCTTAACTCGCAAGCGCATATACTATTTCCTTTTGGTTTCCAAAAATGTAACGTAACCTAATGTTTGATATCGCGTTCGATACGTTAAATAAATGTAAAGAAAGCGCTTGGTCGAGCAGTCTGCAGCCCTGCAGGCTCATTCTAGGTCAGATGCAATAGACAATAAATATCCTGAATAGTTTCGAGTCCCCTCTCGTTTTTACCCACAAATTGGGGAAGGACCACAAACTACCTTTTTTTGATACCATTATTAAGAAGGAAGGGTGCTTGCTGAAGCTGTCCTGGTACAGAAAACCATTGAACACTATACTTCGGCTTGCCCTACGAGATATAAGATAAATGTAATTCTTGCTATGAAAAACAGAATAGCTAAAATCTCACATCCCGAACTACATTATGAATGACCTCCAATTACTTAAAACCATCCTCATAAACAATGGCTATCCACGTCATTTGGTAAACCGTCTTCTCTTTTCTGCTAAGCACAATAGACTTAACAGTACTTCCAATAACTGTTCCCACAATACCACAAATAATGAATCTTCATACAACTCTCTAATGTACATACCGAACCTTTCGAATATTATTGCGGATATTTTTAGGAAGTCTAAGATTAAAATAGCATTTACCTCACCTATGAACGTTAATAAGTAGATATTTTTCCAACCTTAACACACCTTTGCCTACTGCCCAACAAAATCATAATGTTTTATGCGGTTACATGATTCGAACTGTAATCGTGTTTATGTTGGCCTAACCAAACAAAGATAGCGGAAGCGCAGCACCCAACACAGGAGTGAAATTTTATTTCAACAAAAATCATAATAAGCGTATTTTCTTGGAAAACAGCTATTAATAAGACAATAGACAACTTAAATACCGAAGAACGTCAATCTAGTAATCTGCAGAATGACACGCATCTGCTAAAGTTTATTAAAATTAAAATTTAATGAAATTGGAGTTTCCGTTTGTGTCTTAGGGTATTAATGGATTTTTTTTCCCTTTTAGTTTTTGATGTTGAGCTTGTATTTTTCTTTGTCCCTCGCCTTGTTTTCTATTTTTTGTTGGACGTTTGTTTTTCACTTGCTGATATGTTTGGGTCGAGTTGGATAAGTTATAAACTAAACAGAATTTTATTTTAATATGTTGTGTATTGTTGAGTAAAGGTCACTTTTATTCATTAGTTTTGTGAATTGTTCTGTTTTTTTTTTTTCAAAATTGTAAAAGTTTTGAAAAAATTTATCTAATGATTTCACGCCAGTTTATATGTATTTGGTTTGTTTATGTTTTTTATACGTTCAACTTATGATCGACTAAGCTTAACTGCTTAAGTAAGTATTATAACGGTTTAAATTGTACTTTCTAAATTGTATTGATATTTAGCTCTGAAGAAGGACAATTTATACCGAAACGTCACGGAAGGCAAATAATAAAGAAATTTAATCAATAAAAACCCTAAGTCTATTTTAAATAGTAAAAATATTATTTACCAATATTAGGATAATTTCATTTCACGGAGGATAAATTTTAACCCGCCAATATTTCTTCAATATAACATGATCTCAGTTAATTGTTAATATATCTGAAAATATTTGTTTTTAGATGTTTGAAATAGGTATAAGAATGCTGAAACGTTATATTTTGCAAAGTAAATGATTTGGAAAAGAAATATAAAACTGTTAATGTATTAACTTTTGGCTAAACAGTCCTTATTGCAAGAAATAATTCTTTATTGTCATTATTAGGTGCTAATAATAAATTGGTATTTTTGCCTCGTCAATTGGTGTTGCATATTGAGTTCGCGAACTTTTGTAATAATCAAATTTTCCTTTGTTTTCAATTATGCAGTAAGAATTTATAATTGTATATTATTTTTCATTACACACCAAAATAAACAAAAAATATTTAATAAAAAAAACGCCTCTACAAGCTAGCCTTAGTTCCCATGTCATTTTTTTAGTATGTTTGCACACTGACTCTGAGCTTCTTTGTTTATTCAAAAAGATAGAAAAAGACAGTCCGTCCAACGCGCGTTTATATGAAAGAACTAATTAAAAGTGCTTTAAATACCGCCACTTTAGTATTGCACTTTTCTCTAAGAGTACGGCAATAACTCTCTGAGCATTATATTAGTAAAAACATCTGTAGATAGTTACTACGTTTACGGTCTATATTTAGGCCCCTACACACAAAAAATAATTACTCAATTTGAATATAAATGCATCACATTGAATATAACATAACTTCCTATATAAGCAAGAGGATCATGTTTTTATATTGACAATAAAATCTGTTTAGTTTTCCAAACTCGCGAATTTGTTAGACGAAATAATTTTTTCGTTCAAATGTAATCAATATACTAAAATCATTACGAACATATGATATTTTCACCAAAAAAATAATTATTTTAGATTTGAACAGATTTCTCAAATTAAATATTCTGTAATTATATAGAGAGAACGAATAAATCGTTACAGTATTAGTTAAAATCGAAATTAAACCTTTTAAGTTTTCCAAACTATAAAAAACCCTGCTTAACTGGAAACTATTATATTTATGCTTTAATGATTTATGTACATTTGATAGAAATATATAAAAGTATCATTTGAACTATCACTATTACTTGCTTCAAAAATATCAGTGTATTAAACTGATAGTCTTACCTGATTAATCTAATCATTTCTACTATTCAGTAATAATTACTAATTTTGTGTCTGTGCCACCAAAAACCTTAAAAAAATAAATAAATAAAGAAATATTATGTAATTAAATACATTTACTGTCATACTTTATACTTTTACAGTATTTGGGAGAAGGTAGCGTGTCGGGGTACTGCAAGGGGTGCCTACGGGATATTGATGCGTAGGTATAGATGTTATGCGTATCCGTCGTTGTGGCCGGTGTTCTCGGGGTCCTTTTCACTCAATGCCTGGGCCTATCTAGTCGGGGTTGGTTACTGATAAGATTTCAATCAGTATGAAAATTTGCTGGTATTACCTACTGAAAACTAATAACGATCAACTATACAAACTTGTCAGATATTTTAAATTACAATAATACGTAAATACCTACTTATGTTTGTTAATGTACCTACCACGTTTATATGTTATCGATACAATGGCGCTGACTCTAAGTATTATTTCAAAGTGCTTTAATATTAGATAACACGCACGTACTCACCTTCGAATATTTTAATGGTAGCATCTGTGCAGCCCCATTCTCTAAGTAGCTGTGAAACGTCTGGGGGTATCCATTTAGATTTACTTACACTCACAACCAACAACACCGTTCGCTGGTCAATCAAGAAGTGATTTTTTCACTATGATTGCATAGATTTATTCCTTATAGTTATAACAATAACAATGTTCATTTGGACAAAGTATACTTCAGTGCAAATATTTATACTATTTGTTCTAAGAGTATATTGTGTTTTCAGAGAATTTACTCTTATGTATGTTCTAACCAACAAGATTTAATTTATTGAAATATATATTATGTTTCGATTTCTGAATAAATAAAAATATTCAGAATGATAATAGATTTTTTTTGTGTGTAGTTGCACAAACTTGCCTTGAAAATATTTAGACGCTAATGATTTCAAGAAAAGACAATATATCATTTTCTGTTAATAATAAAAAATAATATACTTAAGAATTGCTTTGTATAGTGTAAGGAGTAAAAATGTCAGTAAGGGTTGGCGCACTACATTCGACATGTCAGATTTATAATAAACTACCATTAAGCTATTGTGTAATCTTACTGACATTAGCTGATGTCCCCATTGCACTTACTATTGATAAATATGTATCAAACAAAAAAAAAAAATTAGAGTCTCTGGGTGGAGGCGCAAAAATCATGTTTCATTGGCGTGGCATCAGGACATCAGTCATTTGCAGCCAATTTATATATGACCTCTATTTTTGAGATACTTTTTGAGAGTGTTTCGAATTAATATATGTCATTGTATTTGTAAGCCTGATAGCTACTGAATACTTTCGAAGAGAATGGGTACCTATATAGGGAAAGGTGGGGCAAGATGGGAACATTAAGCTTTAGAACACTGCATCAAGATTGCAAATTGATATACAAGGTTCTAAGTACGCTTGTTGTAATCTTTAAACATTTATCTGCTGATGGATGAATTTACAATTTTTCGATGGGTACTCTTGATGTTGTGAGAAAATTTTGAAAAAAAAATGTGTAAATACACCATCTTGCCCCACCATGGGGACAAGATGGGGTTCCAGGTGAGTTAAGAATGGGTCGTACCATAAATCTAGGTAATAGATAAAAAAATAGATTCTTAAAAAATTCTTAAAAACATGCAGGAACAAAGCTTAAACTGTTTAGTGCGGAACTACTTAAAATAAAAAGAAATACAATAACGATAAGAATATTAAACTTAATCTTCACAATTGAGACAATAGAATACGAACTCATCCACGTTATTCGCACAGCCTCGATGTACCCAACTTCGCCATCCATGGCATTGTATCAATACTTCCCCTTATAATACTAACATTGTGCCTCATCTTCCTCAACAGAAGAACTTGATTATTTCCTTGACGTTTTCTAAAAATCTATCTCTTTGCTTTTCTTACAAAATTCGGCTTCTTGATCTCTTCTGTTTTCTTCTTTGTCGTTTTTTTTCCTTTAACTCTCCCTCAGCACTTCTAGTTGCCTTAGGGATTCTCCAGACTTCTATTTTCTTGTAACAGATTTTTACACGTTGTGCTTGTAAGGATTGTTGTCTTTCCCTTGTTACGCTTTGATTGAACTTGTACTTTATTTCTAACATGAGAAATAGGCATTATGTCTTCGAGAAAGCATAATCGCATATCCAGGCATAACGGACCAGACTGAAGGGTGAGATAATGATGTCCCCATGTTGCGCCATACCAATAGCCCCATCTTGCTTCTGTGGGACATTTTCTGGTTATGTTAAATATATGAATATGTTAATAACATATTAAATATTTAAAATAAACAAATAACACACTATAGAAAATATATGCAATACATGTCAATTAATAAGCACAAAAAAGTGTAGTTGTAAGTAATTTACTTATGCTTCCGATACTGGCCGTTGAATTCACCATCAAAATAATAACAAAATTCTGGAAATTGCAAAGTTCACGCACAAACAGCAATAATTTGTTATTACAACTAGTAAAGTTTCCTACATTACAACAAACATAAAACAGCACTTGTCAATATTAGGACTGCTATTATTTGACAGATGCTTACTGCCGTTTTGTAGATAAGACTGTCCCCATCATGCCTCGTGGCCCCATCTTGCCCCATCCTTCCCTATTGAAAAAAAAAGTAATAACGTGATTGAGTTCTAATTGTTTTATAACATACAAAATATGTTGTATGGTTAATTTCTTCATCAAAGCAAAATCATATAGAAACTTTAGAGAAGTGAACATCTAATATTATTAATTACTTAATTTAGTAACTGAATATGTACTTAGCTGAGCTAGGAATTTACTAAATGCGATTGCAAAATTTCTCGACATATGGATACTGTACCTTAATTTAAATTAGTGCTACGTTATTATAGCTAGGTAAACCGGAACAGCTGACGACACCAAAACGAACCCTCGTTTACTAACTCAATCAAAACCCATCATCATTTGAAATCCAGTTATTTTAAGTCGTTTTCTGTGTCAGGAAACTCATTTGAAATCCTAGAATTTTGCGACGTTTTCCATGTGATAAACTAACTGGACGCTGTAGACGAAAATTATGCACGTATATATGTACAATAAAGGACACATAAAACGAGCGGTCTAATTAACAATATACGCCGGTGTTAGTATAATCCGAAAGGAAAATAAATATCTTGATGGGAAGTAATGATTGATATAAGTAGTTTTACTTACTATTAATTTTCTAGCTACCTACTTATAACTAACTTTTGTATCAAGATTTTATTTTTAACTGTGGTATAGCTATATACTGTTTAAGTTTTAATAGTATTCATTAATTCTACAGAATAAGAATCTATGTGCCAATTCTGCAGTTCTGAGGAAAACAAAAAGTTACAGATGTTGTACTACTAAATGCATGTTTCAACGTAATTTTATTTTAACTCATTTCTTCATACAATGGGCTTCCTACATAGACCTGTCGCATCACTTTTTGTACAAAATCTGTATTGCAAAGTTATGACACTCATTGTTAGATCCTTTGGAATTATACCCTTTATATTGTACAATTTGTTAAATAAGATGTGATTATCAACAGTAAGAATGTTTACACTAACGAATATTTATTGAAACAATTTGTTTAATGAAATTTCTCCCTTTGATACTGAAAGGTTGATACACTCCATTAATCTTCTCCTGAAGCGAACATTGCATGTACTAAAGTCATCAATATTGGAGTTTGTGTTATGATAGTGTACAACACGAACATCTAGAGGGTTTAATAATAACCGCATGCCCAACATAGTAGTTGTTATTTAAGACCTTAGTGGTTATCAATCTATTCATGCGATTAAATTCCTTTGATTAAATTATTTGATTGCGTTATAAACATGCAATACAAAGTTTTTAGATGGAGAACAAGCAAAACTGTTAATGCTTATCTGATTTTACTGGCTGCCGGTTAAGTAACCTATTCAACTAGTGTTAAATCAGGATGAATCTCTAGATAATATGTTTGTATTTTTTCATAATAAATACCTTAATGAATAGTTTTGTTTTAATAATATTTATTATGAGATTATTTAATTCTATGTTTATGGTAAAGCACATGTACTAGAATTAATTCATATAAAATATTACTGTCTTCTACTACTAGAAGAGCTTATTGATTTGGAACATTATTTTAATTGGCGAGTGAGCTTTCGACAAAATGTCAAAAATAATAAATGCAATATATTATATATCTTAAAAAGTGCAGATACCGTAAAATACATAAGTACCTATTGGACTTAGGCCTAATAATTTGATTTGTTGTGTAATATTAATAAAATTAATTCATGTCGACAATTGATAGTAACTTCTAAAATAGAATTGTTTTCCTTTAGTCAATTCCATACTATTTCTCAGTGTTCAGTAATTCTTCAAATATGAAGATGTTTGGAATGTATGCTTACTTCTTTCTTAAAATAATTATACAGTAATATTGATAAATATTGACATAAAACTCTTCTTTAATTAAATGGTTCAAATTAGTGATGGGGCAATCGGATCCAAAAAGTATTCAATAAGCTTAAACGGATATGTAGTCACTACGCTAAGACAAATCGGAACTTTTTCTTAACGATTCTGATTCTTTTGCTAAACGATTGAAATATCTGTTCATACCGATACCGATTCTTTTTAGTCGATAAGGTAAAAGAACGTTAAGCAAAATGTAGTCGATAAGAAAAAAATATTCGTTAAGCATCACATAGTCGAGCCGATGTATGTATATGTAGACACCGAGGCCGAGGCGAGAGTATATTTGCGGCATATTTCTTTTGATTTTTTTGCGATTTCTTATACGCTAGCTACATAATATTTGTATAGAATTATCTTAATACACAGGCATACGTTATTTTAGTGGAACTAGAATTACATTATCATTGGTTTAATATGATTTAGGTAAATTTTAGTGGTGGTGCATTTGCGTAATAAATACAAGTATTTTTTTTGTTTAGTTACGAAATACATAATAAAATAATCGAAGTAATATTACTGTATACTAATAAAATTTTCTGTTTAGTCTGTTAAAAAAGTAACACAAAAATGAAAAAAAAAAACTGAGATTTGGGAATTTCTGTTTTCTGCTTCATAAATAAGGATAAAGGTAGTTGCATTTACACCTAACATCTTTTTTTTTCTTTTATAAGGGATGGCTTAATCAGGTTGATAAACTACACATTTATTATGAAAAGTAATTAGTGGAGCTCTGTATTTACAAACCCAGTTTTTTACATTTGCTTTTTTCATTGAAATTACACCGCTTTGGATAATAAAGAAAAAATAAAACAAACAAAAAAGTGTTCATATTCGTAATTTCCTATAATGTGAAATATCAAACAAAAACGCCGAACAAAACACCGAAGTCTTTACTATAAAAGAGTATATACATAATACGAAACCATGTTTTTTGTTAAAACTCACGGACATATACAGGTAATTTGAAATTTCTATGTTTTATCAGCAGGGCAAACTAAAATATATTTCTTAATAGGAAAGCGGCAAATAAAATACAAGTATAATATTGATATTTTCTATATGCTTTTTTAAAAACCGGTACGTAATAACTATAGTAAGTTACTATAAACCGCAAAAAATCGTTATCGCACACGTGCATGAAAACAAAATAAACATCTCGTTGTATTCGACATTTAAGAGGCATGCATATTTAAGTTAGATATTTTAAACACTATTTATTTTTTAACTAAAGCATTAGACTTGATAATAAAATAAAAGCAATGCAAAAAAATATACAGGGTGAACAAAAACATACTTTTAATTCTCACTATCTTTAAAGGCAAGTAACTTTGTGTATAATGAATAATAGCGACACTTTTGTCTAAGTCTACTTTTGAAAAAAGAATGGATAGGAATTAATATTTGAAATAGAAAATTCTAAATTACTAAGAAACTACAAGAGGTAGGTATAGGAAACATTAATACAATCTTAGAGACCGCTAAAATTAGAATTTAAATCAGGTAGTAAATAGAGGCTGTTCCATTTACAATAACTTTTTTTTGAGTCAACCTGTATACTTCAAAATAATTTTGAAATGTGGTTCTTCTGAACCTGTATAACCTTAACAAAAAAAATTGAAAATATGTTACCACTTTTCGTATATAAACCGACACGAATGTGGTGGCCTAGCTGTATATAGAAACAACAAAAGTCAGTTTATTAGCATACATTAATATTACTTCGATTATTTTATTATGTATTTCGTAACTAAACAAAAAAAAAATCTATTTATATTCCAAATGCACCACCACTAAAATTTTCCTAAATCATATTAAACCAATGATAATGTAATTCTAGTTCCACTAAAATAACGTATGCGTGTGTATTAAGACAATTCTATACAAATATTATGCAGCTAGCGTATAAGAAATCGTAAAAAATCAAAAGAAATATGCCGCAAATATACTAGCCTCGGCCTCGGTGTCTACATATACATACATCGGCTCGACTATGTGATGCTTAACGAATATTTTTTCTTATCGACTACATTTTGCTTAACGATTCTTTTTCTTATCGACTACATTTTGCTTAACGATTCTTTTTCCTTATGGACTAAAAAGAATCGGTATCTGTATGAACCGATATTTGAATCATTTAGCAAAAGAATCAGAATTGTTAAGAAAAAGTTCCGATTTTTCTTAGCGTAGTGACTACATATCCGTTTACGCTTATTGAATACTTTTTGGGTCTGATTGCCCCATCACTAGTTCAAATCCAGCAGTTTTTGAACAACGGAGATGCTCTAAATATTTTTTTAAAGATATCGAATTAATTGCAAGGACCAGGTTAAATAGGAACTAGGAATTTGAAATGTGACTATTTTATAGTTAAAGCATATAATACTCATTGGTTCTTCTGTTCATAATGTAATTATGATTAAATTGCTTTTTGTCGCCTACTATTAATAAGATATAAATTCGAATCTTCATCATTTTCTGAAAACCACTCACACTAGAAGAAGCGACAGAAGCAGGTGCACGAGCACTTATAGCTTAAAATATATAGCGTTTCATTTCAGAAAAATTACATTTACTGCTAACAAATATACCAAATCAACTCTAATTTATGGGGCTTCCTACATAATTTCGTCTATGTTTCTTTGGTTAAATAATAGAAGATCTGTAGCTTCTACAGTCCACACACAAAATATTTGTCTTTGAGCTGAAAATATCCCAACTTTCTTCTAAACACACTTTTACGATTAAACATTTCCTTGGTTCTGACATGATTAGGTGCGATGCACTCCTCTACTTACATCAAACCAAAATGTGCTGAGAATTTGATTTGAATGCTGATCTCTGAAATTGGTCCACACTACTCCTTTTCGCTAGGGTGCTTCCTCATTTCTAAGAATCAATGAATGCCCAGGTATCCAAGGTCGGGATAGATTGTTACCCGGCCCCGTTATTTAGAGTATGTTTTCATCTTTAGAGCTGTTTCAAGTTGCATTTGTTAGCCTCTGCTGCTTTCAACATCGCTTAACTGTTATTGAAAATTTTAACTGACAGTTTTGGAATTTTTATCGAAAATCTCTAAAGCACATCTTAGTGGCATAGCTTTCAGTCTGGAAAATCATTGTGTGTTGTTTAAGGTTGCAATGTTTTCTGACGGTCTTGGACTGTGGCAAAATATTTCAGAGATCACATACGACTCTATTTTCGAATCATTTGTAAACCATCTGCTTGCGTCAGTGTCTTTTTCTTTGCGTTTTCCTTCCTCTCTGGAAAGAAGGTAATGAAGTATAACCCGGTGTTCCTCCTGTACAATTTGTAGAGACCGCACTGTATGTTGTCGCCCTACTGTTAAAACACTAAGGTAGACATAATAAGTGGATCAACATACTGGTATCGGTAAAAATTATTAACACCTTGTATATGTTAAAATTTGTGTTATGGAGCATTCGATCTTAACTAACTTTCACTTAAAACATTTTTCAGTTGTGATTGAGTAAAGCATGATCGACCAGATAAATAGCACACCCTGCATAATACGGTGATCACACTAGTGCTGCAAACAGATTACAACAAAGACATAGTAAAGGGTCTCTAATGTTTTCACATTAGCAAAATGCTTACAATTTCTAATAATAAATCGCAATCGTTTAGAATTAAATGTTGCTAAGTGGTCAATATGGTTCTAAAACTAACGGAATTGTCGAAAACTATGCCCAAATCACTCACAGTACCGGTTTTAGATAAGATTTCGCCATCGATAAAATTAGAAGCATTTTTAACATTACCTTTACGTGTACAGGAAATTACCTGGCACTTAGCAAGATTTAGCTTCAACATACATATTATCTGAGCACTATAGTGATAATCGGTCTATATTATCTTGCAGAAACTCGACGTCGTATTCAACCCAAGTGTCAGAACCATCAAAAATTTTAAATCAATGATAATAGGCCGTAACGTAATCTGCTTGTTGACGTATGCATTCAGTATACGAAGGAAGGTTTTTACGTTACTGGCAGGCATATCCTGGTTTGCATATGTCTTTGTTTAATTCACATCATGTCACACCATATCAGCTAAGACAAAGATAATGTAAACTATGAAGATGCAGGTAACTGTTTGAAAGCCAGAGACGTAAAAAAGATTAAGAAAGGAATTGCAAACGGTATTATGGAAAAAATATCGAATGAACCAACGTAATATACCTAGCAAAAGATGTAATCTGAGAACCAGCTACTGCTAACACTATTAACAGTTCTATCTTTGAAACAATACGTAGGCTTTACCGCCAACTTAATGCGCAACTTCGGACCAATTCTCATCGAATAATGAGGATAGAAATTGAACGTCTCTCTTACTAATTGCACCGTGATTGCCTCCGTTAATCTTATCCAGTGCGTAGTCCCACCACGGTCTCTCTCACTTTCTCTCTCTGTTCTCATCGATTTATAGGTCGCGAAAATTGCCTCCGCGGTAAACATGGACGCGCACGGAAAAACCGACTGCTCGTGCGAAATTGGATTCGGTGTGAAGAATCGGCCAGCAAATGAGACTTGAATGGAAATCTGCCTCCCGACCGGAATTCTATTCGCCAATAACGGATTTCCAATCGCCGGATTAGTTTACTTGGGCGCATTCTTAACGGTCGTCCCGTCATGGTCGTCTACAAGCCGCCTTACTTGTTTACATGACATGGCTCAAGTCGCGGACTGAATAGTAATAATAGCGAATATCCTTTTCCTGAGGGTAGCAATCAATCATGGAGAAAGAAGATGATTGAGACATGTTTTGAGATGAAAAAAATATGGTACTGTAGCAGATTGATTGCTCGGAAACGTGTGCAATGGAAAGAAAATATAAGACCAAAAGCTACATATACATACATAAGCCAGTCTGTATATTTTATATGTTGATTGATTATAAGGAAAGTGTATAGCGATGACATTTGTTGAAATGATGTACTCTATTGATCGGATTTAAAGTTTCTTTAAGTTACTAAATGCATAAAACATTATTACACATGGTACACTTCTCACAGGAAAAATTGGGACACCAGCAATCCAGAATTTTTAAATTTCTTGATTGTAAATGCAACTTTCGGAGGACGTATTCATTTATCATAGCCATAAATCACATAATTATGTATATTACTGCGATCAAAGGTAACGACTAGAAATTTAAACAGAAAAATAAATATATAGAGAGGAAAAGGTTTATGTATAGAATAAACAAATCGGAGTTTCGGTGGCGGCGTTTTCTTTAGAAATACCAATGAAAAAAAAAACAACAAAACCAACTCTTGAATAGACGGTTTCATTTAGAAATATATATGTATTTAACTTGTTTGATCTTATGTAGAGATAATTCTTTTTTAAGAAAACATATGGTGATGGAATTTTATTATTTAATATTAATGTTACTCGTTAGTGCTGCTTTGATATTAGTTATTTAGTTCGATTTATGCTCGCGAGTATTAGTTTAGCAATAGACAATATGTCAATCAGCCTCCTCAGTTTTGGGATAATATGATTTTCACAGATTTATTGACTACACTATTGATGTATTAATTACTATTGTTGTTTACTATTCTTAAATATTGAATTACTATAAAGTTTTCTGCTATCTATAAAAAATTACCAAAACCAGGTTTAAGATTATTAATAAAATTCCTAAAACAATTATGTCCACAAAGAAATTATTTATTTTATTAACCCTCTGTTTATTGTATTTTCAGGAAATATATCTTAGCTATCGCCTGTGTAATCTGACGTCGTTGATCTATTTTCTTGAAAATGGCCAACACTTGGTTTCTTTATAAACTGTCTTTATGTAGCACAGGTTTATTAACAATTATTTACAATATTATTGAATTTATAATACATTAACAAACATTGTAAGAAAGCATATTGTTCGTCAATCTCAGTATTTATTTTGAATTTGATACATTTAATATTTTTTCGTTGCTACTGCCTGACGCTGTGTTACAGACCAAAACTGTTAGCTATATTTAAATAAAATAGAACGACATTGGATTACACAAGCGATAGTTAAGATATATTTCTTGAAAATACATGTACGGAGGGTTAATAAATAAATAATTTCTTTGCGAAATTAATTGCTTTAAAAATTTTGTAAATAATCATAAACTGTTTTTGGTAATTTGTTAATACATAGAAAAATATTTTGTAGTAATACAATATTTAAGAATACTAAACAACAACAATAATAAATACATCAATAATAGTGTAATTAATCAATGTGAAAATCACATTGTTCAAAAACTCAGGAGGCTGATTGACATATTGTCTATTGCGAAAGTATTACTTTCGGGCATAAATCAAACTAAGTAACTAACATCATAGCAGTAGGTAATATAATTTTAAAATCCCATCGCCATATTTTCTTAAAAAAAGAATTATCTCTACATAACATCAAACAAATTAAATACATATATGTGTATCTAAATGGTGCCGTCTACTCAAGAGGCTTTGTATTTTTTTTGCATTAATATTTCCGTATACGGTATTTCTAAGAAAACACCGCCCACCGAAAATATCGCAATAATACACACAAAAAAAGTGATTTACGGCTTTGATAAGAGCATATATCCTCTGAAAGCTGCATTTACACCCAAGAAATTTTAAAATTCACGATTGCTGGTGTCCCGATTTTTCCTGTGAGAAGTGTACATAGTATACCGTATTGAACATAATTATAGCAACTTCTATTTATGACTGGATTGCTTGTATACAACGAACACTGTTCGTTATTCGATTATGGTATAAAATTTAATGATTAAATTTTTAACTTGTTTCATATCTATTACGCAATTTCTCCAACAAATAAGTCCATAATTTCACGGATTATTAAAACCTTTTTTAAGCCTTCGTGGAAGGCTTAAAAAAGTAGCAAATTGTTAAAGCTGCTTTTAAGAATTCATTTCTTTCTTCATTAATTTTTTTTTCTGTTTTTAAACAGTACGGTAAAGTTCTTATTAGTACGCGCACGATAAAAAGTATTGGTTACTACTTATTGCCGGGTTAATGAGTTGTGGTCTTGCAAAAAAAAAAACGCTACTGTCCAAGAAGAATATCAAAGACCGATTAGACTTTGCGAAATCGCATGTTACATAGATTATTAATGATTGGCGTAAAGTAATATTTAGTGACGAATCTAAAATAAAAGAATAAAAAGTGACAGTGCTTGTTTACGTAAGGCGTTGGAAGGATGAGCAACTAAGCTATAAATTTACAATAGGGCCAGAAACCAATTGTTTTTTATTCGAAAGAAAAGTTTCATTGAAATTGCTACGGACTTCCAGGTTTTTTGTTTGTGAGATTAGTACTTTTAAAGGAAAAAAAAGTTTGAAAATACATCAAATTGATGAATTTCTGCTTTTAACTGCAATAATTAAGAGAAATTTTTCCAAGAAAAATGTTTCCCTCACGCAGGATTCGAAATGAAAATGTATATTTTTAAAAAAAAATTAGTTTGTTGGGCCACTAAATTAAATTAGTCTGTGTCTTCGCTGTCAGTTAATTTGTCAAATTTTGAATGGTGATATTAAGTTTGATTGAAATTATATGTATAGTTCGTGTTATTTTTAGAAAGACATGATCCCTAAAATCTAGATTTGTTGGAAAATGTTCTATAATCATAATATCATCAATAGAGGGCAAATTCTGGTCAGTAGCTATTTCAAATTAATGTAGTTGGCTGTGTAAAATGACCTATTTGATTTGCATAAATCCTATTACAACAATAGTCTTATAAAATTTACTTTAGCATTTTTACAATCTATTTTCCTGATACCTAATACTTGCCCACGCGATTATTAAAATATTAAATAATCATACTAAATGTCACTTAAAAACTAGTTAAAAACCATTAAATGATGTCTGACATATGTGACACTGGGCGAATGCAAAATAGTTAGTTTTTTATTGGCCAAAGCAGTTGTGACGTCTTAGGATATAATTTGAGATTTATCATTTTTTGAATTGATTTAATCACAAACATGAAACCCAAATATTGAATTGTTTTAGCCATTCATCATCGTATAACACAAAAATTCTGTTTTTGTATAAGTTGTTGAAGGACCCTCCTTATTGCCACAGTAAGGTATGGCGCCAGCTCTGTAATCATCTGGGGCCGCTTCTCTTGGTGCAAAATGGACCTATTACATAAAATTCATAGCATTATGGATCGGTATCTGTACAAGGATGTTTTGGAGACTAAAATAGAGTATGCGTATGATGTTAATACCCCTTAAACACCAATTTCAATACCAAAATAACCCTAAGAACAGATCAAAACTTGTGACTGACTGACAGAAGCAGCAGAATGGATGTTATGGTGTGATCATCACAGCCCTCCGACCGCAATTCTATTGAAAGCTTGTAAGAAATAGTGGATATGAAAATCGTGGTGTAGCATATAAAAATCCTAATGAACTCTTCGAAGCGTTAAACATCTTTTAGAATCAAATTGACCGCACAGTAACATATATAGACTTATAGAGTCTATGCCAGGGAGAAGCGGTGCCATAATAAGCGTTTGAGGTTACCGTACTAAATACTAACTTACTTTAAAAAATAACAAGCGTTTGATTTGTTACTATTGTAAAGAATAATAAATGTTTCATTTAATGCCTTAATTTTGTCAATACGTATCTTCCAAGCAAATATATAACTCTCTATTGTTTAAATTTATCTTTATTTATGAAGCTCACAATGCATGTTATCGCGTAACACTTACATACATGCACTTAAATTATTTATCATTTGGAAGAAATTGCTATATTTTTGGCCAATACTGTATATGTAGGATACCCTACAATGAACTGTAGCGATCGATATATGGAAAACAATTTGGTAGTATACTAACAGCACTTTACTACATGAGGATACCTACTCATACAATATGAATTCCTTAATAATTGAAATGTTCGTACTCTAACTAAATAATTTTCCTATGATTACTAATAATAATAACAAAAATATAATAAATCGGTCAGCTATCAGTTATCATTATGTTTGCCCCATGGAACGATTTTGGTTATCTTCCAACATAGGAAAACCATGCAAAAACCTTATTCTGAGAGTAGAACCTGGGAAGTAGTCCCAGACCGCGTTACTGATAGCCAGCAAATCGTAGTCATGCCGTCTTCACCCAGTAAACGCATTTATATCTCAGACACGTAACAAATACGTATCCTCTGATCTATCTATTTTCTCAGACACATAATATGTAAGGCACAGGTAAGCTTCATTGGGTGCGTAATGTCAGCATCAAGCATCTCTCTTCGATGTGTCTCTGAAACATCACATAGATATGATTCTGATATGTGAACACTGTTATATTTCAGAGCGGTTATTATGTTCTCTGTATGATACATATTTAAGGCCGTTTTACATCTAGCTATTTATTGCGCAATTTATTGGCTTATTTAAAATTGTTACGTGTATACTACGTATTAAATCGTGTTACACACGTCACAATTTTAAATTGGCCAATAAATTGCGCAATAAATAGGTAGGTGTAAAACGGCCTTTAGGAATAGGTAAACGTCATTTTCGAAACTACATTAAGTTATATATTTATCCATTAGTAAATACATATGAATATTATTGGATTTACAAGATATAAAGAACTCACTTGCTGCTCTGTCCGTGTGTTCGTTATAATCCTTGAATTATGACGTCACAAGTCCTAAAAATGGAAATATAATGGTTCTATACAGTTCACAACCTTTTATATATGTTATTTCTTTGTCCGAACCATTCTGGCCTCCGATTCTTTTTGTGCATGATCGCTAAAACGAAAGTAACATTTTTTAATTTGAAAACCGGTACGTAATTCACTTACGATTTTTGGAGTATTAAAATCATCGCTTAAAAGTAACTCGAAATTATTCAAACTTTGTTTAGAATTGAGGGGTAGTAGTTGTTCTATTTCCTCAGTATCGTCGTCCGCAGCTGATCCTTCTTTTATCTTGAGATGTTTTAGTGAAATACAAACTATACCTTGAAAATAAAAGGCGGGGAATAATTCCTGAACAAACAAATGTGAGGTTAGAACAGACATTTTCACAAACATCGTCCGTCTTTATAAATAATAACATAGAATCAAAAACGTTAGTTTGTAAAGTAAAAATATACTTACGTTTAATACCGGTTGGCACCCCGTTGTTAAATGCGTTCCAGTGCTTCAAATGTGTTGTAGTTAAAGTTAAACTAGTACACAAACCGACACTGTGCAAATGGCGTAACACACACCATTTGCGCAGTCGCTCAGAAATTTCAAACTGCGGGAAACACAAAAAAATGTCAGGAATAGTTCTTGAACAGCACCAGATCAAGGATATGTGATGTATTATTAGGTACATCTCAGATACGTCACTATAATGTATCTAGCGCCACGTATCGCAGTTCAGTTCAGATAACATTTAGGATACATACGTTTATGTAGCATTTACGTATCTAAGTTACATAGCACTGTTCCTTAAAAGATACTTAGGAGAGATGTAACAGACACATGTGTGTTTACTGGGCAGGTAGCTGCTCTGTTCTTCGCACATGAATTTGTCCATTATAGCAGCAGAGGATGGACCAGCGTAATTATCAGCATTACAAAAAAAAATTCAACATTCGACCGATTCGTTATCTCTAATATCTGGTTCGCGTCGCGGCCCTTTTTAACCCTTTAGCTAATGCTCCAACTTTCGTACGCGACCGACCCTGATCAGTGAGTGGACATTCAAATGAAGTATGCCGCGCTATCTACCCCGCCATATTAACAATGCGAATCATTAACCTTTCAAATTCTACATAAACATGATATAAAATGACCGTTACTCGTTATTAATTCTACTGCCAGTACGACAAATTAATTAACCCTTATTTACCTAAAAGATGTAATATTACCAGTAAAGTTCTTAGTCGACCTCCCATTTAAAGTAATATCCCACCTACCCTGCCAATCATTATCAAGTTTATTCCTAAGTGCTTTTTTAAATACTCTAGCCGAAATTAACTCATACCTAATTATTGCGCCCCCTTCCCGCCCCTAGACGCCGTCCCTTTCGCTAATTTCGCCCTCTCATTACCGCTTGTACCTACGCGAGCCCTAGTTCAAAATAAACTAACAGCTATTTTAATCTTATAAAGGAATTCCAAACGAATTTTGGAATATTGTGAATTTTGGGTTAATGCTATAGTTTAGAGGTACTCGAGTTACTAGGTAATAAGGATTTGTGGAATTTAGGTGAAATCGCTTAAAATTTTGCAGATGTTCAATACGTCTAGTAGGATCATATTTTAGAAGGTTATAGAAGGCATATAAGATCTTCTGCTTATACTTATTACCGTCCAGTTTCATAGTAGTTGAGGCAGCTTGAGTCCAACGATTTGAGGATCGGATTGCGGATATTTGAGGGAAAGTATCTTGTGTTTAGTGATGTTGGTTTTCAGAAACGTGGGATTTTAAAGGTTTGTCGTCGTTGGGGGATGTCGTTAAGGATTCTGACGAGAGTTGCCTCTGTGTCAGTGAAGATGTTTTCGGTGAGAATATGTTTCGGCGTAGATGAAAAATTGAGATAAAATTTGGATAGAATAAAAACCTTGCCTTAGAAGAGATAGAGATAGAAATCGCTAGGAAAAAAAAATAGATCTAGACAGAACGAGTGAGCAGTAAAATGCCTCGTCCTCTTTATTGTAATGTTCTGTCTATTCAAATTAGAATATGTCTGTACGTATATATAACACAGTTGGGGTAAAGTATGGAACCAAGTAAATATCTTTAAAATGGTGAGGATGGTGTTGATGAAACTTTGCAGATAAGTGTAACGAAATATAATATAATCTGTTTTCGATTTTGTTGTAGTGACCGGACTTCCGGTTCAACCGGAAGTACCCTCTTTTTTTTTATTTAAATGACCATGGAATTCGGCCATACTGGTTTTAGCACCACTATCTGTAAATAATGGAGAGATAATTAGTCGGCAAAATTTCAGTAAGGATGGTACAATAAGTCACTAGATGTCAGTGCCTAGAAGTGTCAACCACAAACCGAAGCTTTGCCCAGCAACAAACGAACAAAAGGTATTATCATCTAATAGGTAATTGTTGCCAAACTGTCAAGTTTATTTATTTCGTGTCCACGAATTACTAATTCTACTGATGAAAATTGTGCATTTAGATGAAAGAGAACGTATTGAAATTTTAATGATGGTCGGATTTGGCGATCGTGTTAGAACTCATGAGGAAGTGCGTCATCTTTTTAATGATTTATATCCCTAAAGAATTCCTATAACTCGTTCAGCTATCACCACGACACTAAAACGTTCTAGTACGACTGGAATGGTTAAAAAATTACCAAAAACAGTAAGACAGTAGACCGAAACTAACGAAGGTGTTATAGAGAATTTTGCTATTGAATTAAAAGAATTACCTTAAACTTCTACCACAACTTTAGCACTAAACCGTGGTATAAGTCGTCATTTTGTAGCAAAAATATTGAAAAGGGAAAAGTTCCATCCGTATAAAGTATCTACTCTTACTTCAAGAATTGTCAGATGATGATTTTGATCGACGGAGTTTTGCGAAAGAATGATGGAAATTTGTAATGCAGGCGAACATTTTGCAACTAATATGATATTTTCTGACCAAGCAACTTTCTGTTTAAATAGAACAGTCAATTGCCGTAATTCCAGGTACTGCTAGAATGAGAATCCCCACTGGATTCATGAAGCCAATACTCAATATCCTCGAAAGTTGAATGTTTGGATGGGAGTTATTGAAAACAGGCTTATATTTTATAGAAGGAAACTTAAGTGGGGAAAAGTATTTGGATCTACTGCGAAACTATATTATTCCTGCACTTCAACACAATGGGGAGTTGCCTCAAAGTTTTTGGTTTCAACAGGAGTGCCTCCCCACTATGATAGGCGAGTTAGGAATTTTTTGGATGCTATTTTCCAAATCTATGGATTGGACGGAGAGAATTCATAGAGTGGCCTGCACGTTCTCCAGACCTTAGTCCATTAGATTTTTATTTTTGGGATTTTCTCAAATCTCGTATTTACGTTAGCCGATTAACTACTTTGCAGGAGTTGAGACAAAGAATAGTCGAAGAAAATGATTTAATCCGCAGAGGAGTTTTGGAAAAGGTAACTCACAAATTTCGTAAAAGACTTGCATATTGTCAGGAGGTAAACGGCGAGCATTTTGAACATTTTAAATAAGTTCATTTATGGGATGACAATAATTTTGTCAATAATTTGCGATAAATAATATTAATTGTTCAGAAAAATGTGAAGTGTTTAATTTCTCTATTACTTACAGATGATGGTACAAAACCAGTATGGCTGAATTCGGAAAAACAAGGTCTATTATAATCTGCAAAAATATGCAGGGTGTTCCATTTAAATAAAAAAAAAAATAGAGGACACTTCCGGTTGAACCGGAAGTACAGTCGTAACAGCAAAATTGAAATCAGATGTGTTATATTTCGTTACACTTAACTGCAAGGTTTCTGCAATACCATCCTCTGCGTTTTAAAGTTATTTGCTTGGTTCCATACTTTATCCCAACCCTGTATACATATGTACACATGTAGGAAAGTAGTACCACTTTCATAAAATATTCAAAATCCATATTACGTTCATAGCTGTCCTTCAATAAACGCATGTTTTGAAATACTGTAAATGAAAAGGTCTGGTGCTAATCTTTTGTATTAATAAAATATGACAACAGCTTTATTTTCCTTTTTGTTGAAAGCTGTGCATATAAGCTCATATTGGTCCCTTTTAGACGAAATATGGCCGAAAGAGAATTTCCAAACGTTATAGTTGCAGGACTAAAAATATAATATTTGACGGGAGCTTCTGTGAAGGGTAAACAAGAAATTGACAAGTGCGTATACATATTTGTGTACATTATGAAGATATGTGGGTAAGCAGTACTTACATACATACCTGTATATTTTTCCTCACGTTAAGCAGGGAGAAATAAGGGTATTATCCGAATTGTTAAGGAAAGAAATACTTGAATAAAATTTTTAGGTAGTTACATATTTAAGAAGTTTCATTAAAGGGATTCGTAATGCACTTGCTGCTAAAATATCCTCAAATATTTTCTGCAATTGTTTATGATGTTCTCTAAATTCAGGGAATTGCATGTAATCTTAAAACCGAAATATCTAAGAGAATAAATACAAATATTTATGTTATGAGAGACTCATTTTATTAGAGGAAATAAACATTTAGAATAATTTTAATTAGCTTTTTAAGAAATTGTTTGTTTGTTTTGAGGTATACTAGGAAAGTAGGAGTTATATTACTCTTTCCCTTATTTTTGGTGCAGTTTAACCTACACTATTTGGTATAAATTGACTGTTTCGAGATGCAGCGCAAAAACTGAAATACAAAGGAATAGATTTAGTACACATCAACTGACGTTTATGTTTGACAACGACTTGTTCATTTTATACTTGTTTAAATAATAATTTGAAATTCTTAGTTCCTTCTCATCCTTGGGCCGCTTTATAAATTCTCCTGTAACACTACTAACAAAACAGGTGATTCTATATAATAGTCTGTGGTATAATCATAGAAGTCTGAGCCGTAGTTTGGGTTGTTGTTATTGATACATCGTTACGGCAATGTCAAAAAAGGGGTGTTGTTGTATTTGTTTGGTGTAGTAACGCGATTGTTAAATAAAAGTTTTACAAAGTCAGAAGTGGGATAAGACAATAAAAGGAGAGGTAATTCTTTCAGAATAACTTATCCATTCATAGTTCTTATAGTATCTTTTGCGCATAAAAGCCCATGCAAGTACAAGTTGCACCCTTTTATAACCCGTAAATATTTTAGATTTTGTAAATATATGTAATATGTATATAATTCGCACCCGCGAATATTCCTTACCTCCAAATAAATGACTAAATTGCTAAATACCATAAACCAAAGAAGATTGCAAATTCAATTCTAAATGTCTTCATAGTATGTAAAATACAAGAAGTCAAGATTTTTCTTTTGGAAAATAATTTAAAAAGGTGTAATACTAATATACATTTTAACATATTTATAAGAACTATATACTTCAAATTGATGGACATATGTAGGTATATATGTATTATTGTAAAGATGTCGCGCTCTAACCGCAACAATGTTCATTTGCGGTTACGTATTGCTATGGTATGGCTCCCCGGTTGTTGAAACTTCTTATGCTGTTAATTTTAAGATCAAGTTTTGGTTGCCGCGCGCAAATTCTACTTAATTTTATTGTAAGAAAGAATAGTAGTTTGTTGGATGTATTTAATTGTCAGTTAGTTAGTTTATTTCTTCCCTTTATATGTTTAGCATTTGTTATCTGTGTTTAGGTCTTTTTATAGCGATTCTATGATTTATGCGGTTGACGCAGCGCGCGCAGTGCTAGTTTGTATATACACGTTGTGAGGCTCTTAGACTCAGAAGTCTGAATCATTGTCACGAATGTAGTAATGTAATTTGAGCTCTTTGCATCCTTTTGCGATTTTCATTTGTAAAGATTTGTTCGTTAATTATTTTATTTTGAATTATCAGACATTCCGTTATTAATTGGCGTTGTATTTTGTGCACAATTTATGTATAAGGCCGTTAACAATTTCGTTTTAGAAGTGATCGCGTTTAGAGTTTAATTTCCGTGTTTTTTTTGTGTTTTCAATATTTTATTTTAGTCACCTCGGGGTAGGTGAAGAGAAGCTTGGGCTTGTATTTTAATTTATTTGATTTTACTTGGTCTCCCTTGATTTATTAAATTTAAGTTGCTTGAATTTTTGAGACCAGTGGATGATTTTTGGTATAAGAATCCCTTCTAGAACGAATTCACCATTTGTTTGCTAAGGAATTTGCATTGTCCTTTTTAATTGTAAATTCACGAAGGGTTATTTTAATCAATACTTATGTATTACGGTTTTTTCCCCATTGTTGTTAATTAATGTTTTTTTTTCTTTTTAAAATAAAATTAATGATTTAAATTCATTTTAAATAGTTCTTTATTTTTGAATTAGCCACTTCTATTATAGGGATTTAAAGAAAGTCAAATTTTACAAA
>RXPK01000044.1:1877392-1909981 GCA_004143645.1 Protaetia brevitarsis
TTACTCAATCAGATATATACTATGCTTCAACTTACCAAATTCGCATTTAGTTCTTTCCAGTTACATTAATTGAAGATTAAAGGTTTAGTAAGCTACTCATTTACATTAATAATAGGGGTACTCCTATGAGTTTTGCAAACGCTCCAAGTGTTTGTCTAACGTATAGGGATAACTCCGCCTTCGTAGCATGTAGTAGATTAGATTAGGAAATTGGGGTGGCTTGGAATCCTGTTTCACGCGACTTTCCGCTCTATTAATGATCTCTCTTTTTCCTAGAGGGACGCTCTCTAATTTTGTCCTTTATTAGTCTAGGAACTCTTTTGCCTGTCTTTGTCGGTGATTTTCCACCACTCTGTGGACTGATTATGTATCCATTCATTTTTTAATTTGCGATTTGGTAGTGCGGAGAGGGGTCGGCTCAATGAATTGCCTTGACGAACCTCACTTGGCCAGCTGTTGCGATCATTTCCTCTCACGCCCGAGTGGCTAGGGACCCAGGCCAATGGTTAGCTTCTTTGGTCCACCTCATCTTAGGGCGCTTACACAGTCCCAAATCGCTTAGAGTCCCGCTTGTGGAGCTATCCTTTAGAGTGGACTTTCCTGTCGAGAGATAGCGACGTTTTTACCTGGCTCGGTACATCTTTCTATCTATCGGGCACAGTGATGGATTGCAGCGACCTCAGCTTGGAACACAGCCGTGTCTTTGCTGAAGCTTACGAAAGGGCCTTTTTAGGCTTACCGGAGTACCTGTCTCTCAGTTCTTCTTTTCTGGCGTTATAACCGGATATTTTCCATCTAGGTTAAATTTTTGAACCATGGCATCATATGGCATTCCTAAAAGGGGTGCCTCCTTGAGTTCGTCTAACAGATTTTTTATAGTCAGCGTCGTGCGATTTACTTCTCGGTACTTGACTATGCAAGAGTCTGTGTACTGTGGACCTTGTGTATAACCAAAGAGTCATCTTGGAGCTAAGTCCCCAATTCTTTCCACACAGCCTCCTGCACGTACCTAGGGGGCGATGGTGACATTGGTGGTCAATTTCTGGATAAGTGAATTCCATGTATGTCTTTGATCAAATCATACCCCCAGGTATTTCGCCTTTTTGACATATGGAATCCTTTCGCCTCCTATTACTAGTGGCTGTAAGCCTTCTTGTGAACGTGACAACCTGTGTTTTTGGAGCATTGACTGATAGTCGCTCTTTACACCATTTGTCAACCGTGTTTAGAGCGGTTTGCATACGCTCCACCGGAACCTTTGGAAACTGCCCTCTGACGACTGTAGCATGTGGTTACGGCAATCGCTCTTTCAATGAATACAGCTCCGATTAGATGTTTATCTGGTGAAAATACCAGGTTAATACTTTATAATCGTATTTACCTTGCTATTTACGATAAATATGTTCTGTTATTGTTGTTAATAAATTAGCATTGGCATTGAACATTAGCCAAAATATGTTCTAGTTACTGGAAAGAAATACGAGAAATGCCATCTATGGACAATTTCTGTAATACATATAAACATTTCACCTATTTGCTGTACTATGTAGGGAGAAACCTGCTACAAAATATATGTAATAATGATATTCTTTAATTTCCATAACCCAACATAATTTGATTTAACGTCAGGTTTGTCTATCTAACAGCGCTTTTAGTTAAATGGAATGAAAACGTGTTAACTTTCTAATAATATGGAAGAACCGTTTTCATTATTAATCGAACAAGTTGAAACCTTCATATAACTAAATAGATTCAACCTCATTGCTTTCTTTATAGAATCCGAGAAACTGCTTTGGTCATAATAACCAAATAAATTCATTTGAGGATTTGGTTAATTTAACATCTTTACTTAGAACTCAGAATGAAATCTACAGCTTGCAACTTTTCGTGCTGTACAATTTACTTCTTTGTGTTACACATCCTGCTATGTAATAAATGTCTATTTTACATTGAATACTTTACCTTATCAATAAATAAAGAATATCTTTTTGGTAAAGGTAAGTGTATAAAATTGCCAACCTGTATATTTTCAAATAAAAAGTAGTCAAAAAATTGTTATTCGACTTAATAGCCTATATTATGCTCAAGTTTAGTTAGCATTTTTATTATCCCCTGTCACACTGATTTCATTGTTCATTTTCCCCGGCGTTTCACAAATCTAATCTTAGCGTCGATAAGGTACGCCAGTCACGCAACACTTGGAAAATTCCATCATATCTCCGCTCCGGTATCACTCGAATTACGTTAATTTTTCATTCTAGAGAATTATTTAAGAGTCCAAGTTCGTTAGCGATATACGTTGTCAAACCTACATTCCTAATCTATTTACTAGACAATTTGCGCTTACTGCTGCGCTGAAAATGGGCCTTTGATATTTCTACCACCGAGCCTTCGTTCGGCTGATAATTTTCCATTGCATTCGGCTGAAAGATGGGACACCACCGGGAATTGAAATCCCAAGCTGGCAATGAAGACGATAGAGGGTAATAAGAGCGATCTTGAAGAGAACCCTTCTCATCTTTCTCTGCTGTACCGCCGATCTGCGAAAATTGCATGTATAGATATAGGGTAGGTGTAAGAACCTTATTTTCATCAAATAATATATCGGTCCGTAAACGAAAATTTACTGTTCCATTAATAATTTAAAATCAGATTAGCACCGACCAGACTCGTTGAACTTTAAAATTAAACGATTGGGGTTAGCAGCCGCTGGGTTTCATCCGGGATTACAGTAAAATGTAGACTGTAATTAATTGGCTTTATACATTTAACTCTTCCTATGTGCTATTTTAATTTTGCGGCGAACAAATATTTGTGATTATAAAAATTTGAATTATGCCTGTATATTGAAACAACAAAAATATTAACTCTAGGTTTATTTATATTTCATTAATCTGGAGTTCTTCCATAACGGAAATTGTTATAAATTAGCTTTTGAAAATACGGATCTTAGGAATTAGAAGTTAAAAAGATAATAATTTTATAAGTGCAAGACTAATTAAATCTCATTATTATTATGAAGATATTTGCTAAGTTGTCGATCAGAAACTACAACATTATCTATAAAGAATAACAATAATTGTAGGACATTAAGTCACTAAACATGTGTTAATTAACTAACACTAATTAATGTAAATAATAGTTATTTTATGGTTAAAATACAAAAAAAATCTTAAGAAAGACCGTAGCCTATTTAAGGGATTAATACTTTGTATGTATTTGGCATAAATCTACTTCTTTTTCTTGAAAACAAGGGACAATCAAAAATATCTTGTCAGGAGGTTTTATAAAAAAAAAATATTTGGAACGAAGGAAAGAAAGCTACGTTTGTAAAAACGTACGGACTTCCTTTTTTACAATTTTTAGATTTGTCATAAAATATAGACGCAAATTTTGAGAAACCTTCTTGCGACATCCTTATTTTGTTTTTTTTTTGAACAAGGTCCCAACACACCGGCAACCTTTTATACTCAGTGACATTAGGAGGTGTAACATTTCTAGAAAAAATAATTTGTTCAATTTGATTTTTTGGCAATGTGATAGTTTTACATAAAAAATGAAACGACAACATTTGCAGGAAATTTTATTAACATGTAATTCGAAAAAAATAATAATAATGTGTTTGGCGACCCCGTAGTTGAGTACACTCCTGTACACGTCTAGGCATCGACAAAATGAGATGGTCGATATCTACTTGCGGCATCTCGTGCCAAGCAACTTGAACTTCGTGGATTAACTATGCTAGAGTCTGTGGAGGATGGTGCAAAGTTGACAGTCTCCTCGTCATGATATCTCACACATGTTCAATGGGGTTTAAATCCCGGTGAACAGGGTTGCCACGACAAAACAGTAAGGTCTGCTTCTTGCAGAAAGTTCATCGTTCGACGAGCAATATGGGAACGTGCGTTGTCTTGTTTAAAATTGATGTATGGACGGCCATCTAGATAAGGTAGTAAAGTAGTTTGTAGGACATCATCAACATAACGCGCAGCTATCATACTGCCTCGCATAAAGAGATGTGGTGATCGGCTACCATAGACGATAGCCCCCCGTGCCATTACTCTAATAGTTCTGCGTACATGCCTTTCAACAGTAAACCCAATATTACGCCGCTCTCCACGCTGGCGTCGTACCCTTCTACGGCCATCGTGCATACCTAGACAAAACCGCGATTCATCACTGAAGACGACATTATACTATTCTGTCTTCCCAGTGCTGTCGTTCTCTGCACCAGTTCAAACGTTGACGCAATGGTTTGACGGTATGGAAAAAGTCTAAAGGCTTGCATACGGCGATATAGTGTACACATATTAACAGGTCCAACTTCTTCTCCAAACCACTGGTCAGGGATTTGACGTGTGGTAGCAAACGCTCTTGTAGAGCTAGTGGTCTGAAGCGCCTAATTTGACACCTTGTGGTACGTCTACACTCCAAACGTTTTTGAAATCGATAGTTTCAGAGGAGTAAAATCTGGATGAAGGCGGCATTTATGTTAACTTGAAGAGTCCATGAAAAGCATGGTTAAGATCTAACATTATCACAGTGGTCAGACCCATGATATGCATGATACATCTCTGGTATGGTATACAAAGATGGAGCAGCAAGCTGCTATAAGATACGGATGCTTAGGTGTTTCGAAACAACAGGAGAAATAAGAAGCAGCAATCAAATATCTTCTAGACCCCCTCCTTTCCATTTCGTGATAATAGAAGAGGCATCTCAGATTGCAAGAACCAGCAAATTATGCAAATATGCAGGATTGGGACACAAAAAAATTGTCCACGAAGTGGAAGCAATGGAAATAAGATCAGACCACAAAAGGCTTATGAAAATAAACGAATCTATATTGCAACAGATAGCCAGCTGATACTGAGGGCACTACCAACCTAAAATACAATCGTGGTTGGTTTGGGAATGTATTCGAGAGCTAAACACCGTGACAGACTGTAATAAAGTCACTTTACTGTGGGTGCATGGACATATGACAATCGAAGGAGACGAAGAAGCCGGCGAGTTAGCAAGAAAGGGATCATGGATTTCATATATAGGCCCAGAACCTATTCTAGAAGTGTCCAAAAACGCAGCACGAGGGCAGGTAAGGAGTTGGGTCAATGAGAAACACAAATAACACTGTAATAATACAACCAGTCAAGACCTTTATTGAGGAACAATCAAAAAAGAAAATTGAAGAACTGCTACAGCTCAGTAGGAATCATCCTCTTAAGGTTCTTAACAGGACACTGTGCCAAATTTCCAGAAAATTGGAATCAATACTAGGCAGACTGTGCAATAGATTGACAGAGAACGCTTACGACATTCTATGTGAATGGGCACACAAAAATGAGATATTGTTTTCCTGTGATACTCTCAAAAAAATTGAAACAAAAACATGGAAGGAATTAAAAAACCAAAAAAAAAGGGAAAAAAGTAGAAGAGTATTAGTAGAAAAGAAAGGCGAAATATCATACCGTAGTTTCATTCTTAAGAAAATTTTTGATAATATAACAACAAGTAAGGTTTTCCGCCAATTTCAAATCATAAACAATTTTTTGGTACCTTTAATTAGATCGGCATAGATTTTTGAAGGTAAGGTTCAATCTTACATAGCCTGAACTATTTTTAAGCTCATAGTTTCTATTTATTTCTTGCTAACCACTTGGTTTAAGGCATTTATTAACTATATAAATACTCAAATTTGTTTTTAGGGGAAACAAATATTTTATAGGAGAATTTTAATGAGTGCTGTTGTGAACAGTTATTTTGCATACCTTTAGAAACCTGAACCAGATTTGCTTCGACCACAAATAACTCTATTTTTAACCTGTGCACATTAAATTTTGAAATATCAAATTACCTTTTTGTTTGAATTAATGGCGCATATTTGTTTATTAATATTACGTAGATGTTGGAAGCTTGTTAAAAAATAATGACCTATATAAATAAAAATTGTGCAGCTAGTAAATGTGTCCACGAGAGTAGATTCGATCTTGAGAAATTTATTCATACTGCGCGGTAGACGTTCTCTGATAGTGGGATCGTTAACGTATCTTGCAGTATTCGTGACATAATAACATACTTCCGCTGTTTGACGAACCTTAAACTGAACTGAAAATAATAAAATCGAATTTACCTTTCAACCGCAACTGCAGTCGATAGGAGTAGAAGGGCGCGACATGCCTCGATAAACAAGAATTATTTCTTTCGCTCTAGGTAATTGACTTTTAAGTTTTTTAGCTTTTTTCCGATAAGATCTCTCGTCACTAAAGGAAATAAATTGGCATTGACTGTGTTACGGGTACATAATGCAGTCAACTCCGTAAGCACAAAGTGTCGCAGTTAAATTCGCTTTGTGTTGGAACGTAGTAGGAACTACGTCACCGCATAAGCAGTTAAAAGCGTATTGTAAACTTCTCCTAGACCCCTCACCTAGGAGAAGTTTACAGTATTACCAATACCACAGTTTGGAGTATTTTTGTTATAGTTATGAGCGTAAATGAATAATTATCATTTAGAGCTAATACTTAATAGGTGCAGTAAATGCAGTCTTTCTAGGCCAATACCTTGCGCTGTGGATGTATGGTTTAGTGGGCATGCAGATATTAAACTTTGTTCACGACAGCGGAACAAATATCCATCTAGTTAGCACACTGAAATTGAAATTGCTTATCACTATCAGTTGAGAAGAGCATTTAATTTAGCGTGCAAGCCATAATCAATTTCTAACATTAATGCACGTCACTGTACTATGATTTGGCTAACAAGGGAACACCGGCGGGTGTCCCCCTCCGATTTCGATAAAACTTAACAGATCGAAAGAGTACCTTAAAATAAGAGACACGTATTTTTTTTATCGGCGTATCCGCACGATTTTGGGTACAGCCCCCCTCCGAAAGTTGGACGATTTTTCAATTTTTGCAAATATTCCTAAATTATAACAGATATTAAATTTTCTTCTTAACATAATTTGCAGGCATATTGGCATGGCCCTAAGGGTGGCGTCGTCCGCATTCGCACAAAGTTAATAACGGGGGACGGGGTACCCCGTACCCCTCATTTTTTTACATTTTTTCTTTTTCTTATTCATCAAAAGAAGGCTGATTTTACATAGAATACGATGATGTATAACAAGTTTAAAAAATTAATAATTGTAAAAATAGAAAAATAATAATAAAGCTTCAAAATTAATAAACTTGTCTATGATATAAATCAAATGAGCTATAACAGAAATAAGTTTTATCCTTAACATAATTCCAGCATAATACATGGTCTCAAGGTAGATATCTTCATAAAAAGCTAATAACGGGGACGGGTACCCCATACCCCCGCATTTTTAATAATAAGTTTATTCATTATTCATCAAAAAAGATCGCTTTTACATAGAAACGGTGATGTATAATAAATTTAGAAAATTAATAATAGTAATAATAACTCAAAATAAATATAGGACGTGTCTATTGTGATGAATTTTGTTGAACTTTTTCGGATATAGCGATTCTTATGAACTACGACATAGATTTACATCAGAGAAATAATATTGTTAAGTTGCAATCCCTAACCCATAATCAGTTTTTCTCCCCAAGATTTTTCGACGTATTCAAGTACTCGTGGTATAAGAGTGGATACGTTGAGGATAGACCTGGGCCCTGTAATCCTGTAGAGATTTGTTTTAACAAAGAGGCGCAGTCTACACCCTTGTGTAGTATTTGCAATAAACAGCTATGTGCGGTGTTCATGGTGCCAACAAATCTGTGTTTTAACACTTTTACACAGACTATCACTACTGTTATACTTACATAGCTTAATTACTGTATGTATATAATCTTGTTCGGCTATTACAATACATTATATACAATAATCGCTTACGTATATGTCCATGTATTTTAAACATTTATAACCATTATAATGTTTTTCTAATTCTGTTCTATTGTTTCCGAAATGTTATAATCGTTACAAACACATTAGTTATGTTTATGCTCCATTGAATACTTACATTGCACGAAAAACTTGAAATAAATTAAAAAATATATATGTATGTATTATTTAATCCTTCGCCTGTGTAGCAAATTTGTTCATTATACGCACTAAAGGATTATGGTTTCTAAGAATTGAATACATTTTATTAAGGAAATATATTAAACGCAGTCACTAACTGCAATTGATAAACGTTTATATTGCTACCACCGATAAAAGTTTCGTATAGTATATAGTATAAGTTAGTAGCTAGAAAGGTTTGACCATAGCTTGTCGAGTAGATACAATTCTAAAATTAAAAATATTTAAGTAAGAGAGCAGCGGAGTAGGTACGATAACAAATAATTGTTATTAATGTACTATTTATTATATATTACAATTATTTTTATTATTAATCCAAATTTATTACCATGTTTTCTATGTAAAAGCGATCTTTTTTGATGAATAATGAATAAACTTATTATTAAAAAACGCGGGGTATGGGGTACCCCGTCCCCGTGATTAGCTTTTTATGAAGATATCTACCTTGAGATTCATGTATTATGCTGGGAAATTATGTTAAGAGAAAACTTATTTCTATATAGTTCACTTGATTTATATCAATAGACAAGTTATTTAATTTTGAAGCTTTTTTATTATTTTTCTATTTTTACAATTATTAATTTTCTAAACTTGTTATACATCATCGTATCTATAGTAAAATCGGCCTTCTTTTGATGAATAAGAAAAAGAAAAAATGTAAAAAAATGAGGGGTACGGGTAGTTCCCCGTTATTAACTTTTTGCGAATACGACGACGCCACCCTTAGGCCAGCAATATGCTGCAAATTATGTTAAGAGAAAATTAATATCTGTTATAATTATAAGATATTTGCAAAAAATTGAAAAATCGTTCAAACTTTGGAGGGGCTGTACCCCAAAATCTGCGGATACGCCGATAAAAAAAAATACGTGTCTCTTATTTTAAGGTACTCTTTCGATCTGTTAAGTTTCATCGAAATCGGAGGGGGACACCCGCCGGTGTTTCCTTATAAGTGAAATACATGACAAGTAATTACTGTTTTATTCAGCACCGATTGTTTTTTTTTTTCATAAGGCAAGAACTTTTTACATTGAGTATCTATCATATCTGCTCACATACTTTATTTATGAAAAGCTAAATAATTTACATTTAATTCTTTAATTTTCCTCCTAAATTCCGTGCTTCACCTGAAGGTACTAGACGGCGCTACTTATCCTGGGTACCATATGGACTCTATAACAATTGAAATGTTTACTCTAATTAAATAATTTCCTTATGATTCTTACTAGTACTAACAAAAATAAAATAAATCAGTCAGCTATCAGTTGTTATGGTCGATATAGCATTCGCCGAGGGATAAGGAAAACTACCCTTCAGCCAGCAAATTATATAATATCTAAAAACATCTGATAAAAACAAATATACAACAGATAAGCACGAGACAAATACAACTATATAACAAGAAGACAATCATGTATTAGAACAGAAAAGAACTGCAACATATACAGAAAAATACCTACGACAGAAACTTAGTGATGGATTGCTACGAAGCAAACTGCTATTTTGTAGCAGCTAACAATCGTTAGCAGTTTGTAGCAGATATTCAATATTAAAAGAAGCTGCTACTTTTTGTAGCAATTTCCTGATACAGTAGATAAGTGCGAATGTTGTGTAATATACATGTATACTCGTAGCAGTATACATAGCAGTAAAGCAGTGTATAAAATGTAGTCATATATAAACCTGGTTCTTTACGTTAGCAGCTACAAGTGAAATGACGCGCATGAAACTCTTATATAACCAGTATCAAGGTTGTTGATTAACTTTGTGAGATAAAGAAAACACTTAAGTTTGAAGCACATGAGATTTTTATTCATAAAAGGTTCCGAATGTGATACCGCGTAAAACAATGCAAATAAGAAAGTAAATATCTCAGGTAAGTTCGCTTAGTAAATAGCAATTACGTTATAAGTTAGTAATTCCAAGTTTTGCATATAAAATTAACATAGAAAATAAATAAGTTTAAAATTAATTTTAGAAATTTCCGCGTTTTCTGAACATTCATCTGTATAATTCTATGCTCAAAAGACGGGTAAAATAGTATGTGCAACATTTAATGGTAAAAATTATTGGGTCTTCGGTTCGTGCCGTAAATACATATTAATTAGTAAAATTAGAACTGCCACCTTATAAAAATTTTCCACCAGTGCTCGGAAACTGGTTCGCGGCTACGTACAAAATTTCCAACCAATCAAAATTCCCGAACGTATTAAAACAAAATTTCTTAGACGTATATTAAAATTTACGATACCAATTAAAATAATACGTTTATTTTTGGGTTCATATGGGCGCAGAATACTTTTGGAAGGAGTAAATCGGCAGGCATCAAAGCAACAAGTCTGGTCAGGGCATCGAATGGGGGCTCTCGTACTTCTAATTACAGAGAATGGCTCAGGATGGAACATACTCGGGAAAATCGTCCGTTGGTGAACTTTACCCAACCATTACGTAGATGAAGTATGGTTAAAATTAATATGATGAACTTTGTTTAACAATTAACCATCATTTGGAATTTGGAATAAATAGGATTTTATCAAAATAGCCGTTAAATTTTATAAAAATTAATCGAGACACGTCCGTCTCTCACGGAGGTTGACTGGTGAATGCCTTCGAATTGAAATTTTCTAACAGACATCGTGGGCATTTGTTTTTGTAAAGGCTGCAAACTGCCTCAGAAAAGTCCGTTAATTTCACCGATGTGAGGATAATCTAAGATATTTAATATATGAGAATGCCCATGCGACCAAATGGAACTATGAAACGTTTAAACTAAATTGAAAAAAAATAATTATTGTAAAATTATGGAATCACCTTACATACTTATAAAATAAAGGCAGGTATGTGTATGTTACATCATAGGAAAATATATTTTAAATTTTTACAAAACAAATTACTATACTTAATTTAACAATCTTAAAATGTTAACTGTACGAGTATACGACTCACATACACGTCAATTTTTGATAAATACCACCACCTGACCCACTGTTTACGGCGCGGTCAATTTAAACCCTTAGCTAATGCCCTAGTTTCCGTGAGACCGCTAACCATCAGTGAGTGGACATTCAAATAAAACAAACTCCGCTATTCCTACGCTACCACATTCACGATGCGAATCATTAACCCTCCCAATTCTACGAAATATGATTTGAAATTACCGTGACTCGTTATTAACTCTACCGCTTGAAACGGCAAAGTAACCCTCATTTCCCTAAAACGCGTAACCTCCCATTTAAAGTGGTATTTCACCTACTCTGCCAATCATTATCAAGTTTATCCCTGTAGAAATTTTTTACTGCGCTAGCCGAAATTAACCCATACCTAATGATCACGCTATTCCCGCTAGACACCGCTTCTTTCGCTAATTAATCCGTCCTCTCATTACGAATTGTACCCGCATAAGCCCTAATCTAAAAAAGTTTTACACCTCCCTCACGTTAACATACCCCAGGTGTCCAATAACAAATCGGTCGTATTTTTTTTTTTAAATTCTCTAATACCTCTAATGTCGATAAACTATGTTATGTTATAATTTGCCCGTCTCGTCTACATTTCCACTCGAGCCTAATATAACGTACCGCCTGGTTTATTGCAACTAATTGCGCTTGAAAATTATCGACAATGATCCCCTAATTTAATCTTTTGATTATATATTTCAATACCCCTATTATAAACAACAAAAGTTGCTCCTGTAACACACTCACCCATCAATAAAAAAAATTTCAATCCTCTCCAAAAGTGCCTATAAATTTGTATAATACTTTTTAATTTTACGGAATGAATTTGCCCACATATAGCTGCTCGCCTTTCTAAATCACCTAGTTCTAATCTAATTCCTGTTACCGTAATCGAATCCGAGCTCCTACGAAACTAAGTTTCCTTAAATGTAAATCTACTGGTAATAGGCGCCGAAATCAAGCACGCCGCGTCGGCCGAAATAGATAAATACGCATTCGCGGCCCTAACCGTTAACAATCTTTGCCATTCGATTATTTATTTTTTTGTTTAATTTAGTTTTACACGTGCCCGCCCATATTGCCCGCGCATATAATATTGTCGATTCTATGGCGCACCTGTAAATGGTACCCGCTACATTACTATCTGCTGACATAAAGTCACAGCGGATTATATAAATGTATGTGATTGTCCATAATCGAGTACTTGGAAGACACTTTATTTGTGAAAAGCTAAATAATTACAAATCATCCTAACCCTGTGCTCCATCTAAAGGTACTACACGAGGCTACCTATTCTAAATACTGTATGAATTCCATAACAATCGAAATGTTTTTACTCTAACTAAATAATTTTCCTATGACTGTTAATAACAAAAATATTATGCAGTAGTCTCGCAATTATGTGAATACTACTTTAGGTGAAACACTGAAATATGTGAAATGTGAGTAGTTCACATAATGGCGAGTCTATTGTAAATCTGTCAGCTATCAATTGTTACAAGTTTTGCGTACATTGAACGAATTTAGTTATTTCACAGCACTCGCCAAGGAGGAGTAAGGGAAAACAATCGCAAAAAACTTACAGGATCTGAGAGGAAGTCTCAGACATTGTTTCTGATAGCCGGCAAATTGTTATTATTCTTCTGAGTGCTAAAGTAGCAGTCTCCACGTTCCCTTGATTTTGACAGCGATGCCGTCTTCACGTAGCTGCCCCCTTTTTCTCACATCATGAATTTGATGTTGGAGCAAGATAGAGGTAATGATCTAAAAACAAACAAAGCAACAGCAGTAACTATTCTAATATTTAACAATAACCGAAAGTAATTAAATTAAAATATTATATCTTAAATATCTATTTACATACTGCTGTGGACTGGCACCCCGGGTTTCGGAAATTTAAATGTGTATTTTTATATATTCCAAATCAGCCTTGTCAAAACAATGTTAGAGTTTCCACAAGTCTTATAATTGTTCAGTATCATTTTATTTGCGTCAGTTGTGTATAGTTAATTTCATTTATTTGCTACATTTTGCGTGTACCAGTATTGTATAGTTTATTTGCTAGTTTTTTCTTTGCGATGCGTTGCGGTCGTCGCACGCAGATTGTAAATTTCATATATATGAGAGTGTTAACCTAGAGGCCCAAGGAGTTACTAGACGGACGAGCGGGAGTCTGTTTTGTTTTGTTCTCTCGGTTACCGTATATGGTAATTCCTTTTAATTTTAAGATGTAGTTCGTTGTTTGAAATATTTTTTTAAAATCGTCTATCTAGTAATTCTTTTGTTAAATTGTGTTAGATGTTTGTGCACAATTACATGTAAGGCTTTTTAATTATATTCGTTTTAGAAGTAATCGTGTTTAGAGTTTAAATTTTCCGTTTTTTTTTTAGTAGTTATCAATTAATTTTATGTTTATCACCTCGGGGTAGGTGAAGTGAAGCTGTGAGCTGTTTTTTAAATTTCATTTTTGATTTTGCTTGTTTCTCCACGTTATTTGAATTAAATTTTTAGTTTGCTTTGAATTTTTAAACACGTGGATTATTTTTGTGGTATATGAAAGTCCTTCTAGAACGAATTTCACCATTTTGTTTGCTAAAGGATTTGCATTGTCCTTTTTAAATTGTAGAATCTTATGAAGGTTTGTTTTTTGCCAGAATCTTATATTCATGGTTTTCATTTATCCTGTAAATTGTAACAAATGTTTTTTTTCTTTTTTTTTTAAATAAATTTAATGATTGTAAATATCATTTTAAAATCACAGTTTCTTTTATTTTTGATGAATCTGCCATTTCAATTTTTGGGGATTTTAAATTTCAATTTTGTAAACGCCCACTATTATTTTTTAAAAAAATTACTCTGAGATTTAAGAATCTCTGGCGCCCTTTTAAATTCATTTTGCTGAAGCTAAGCTAATTAATTTTGTCATTGTTAATTTCTCTTTACTTATATGCTTGGACCATCAGTTCACAGCAATACGTATATTCATTAACCTATAATTTAACACTATTTCTGACCACTAAAGAGCATAAAATATTCCTTCATAAATACGTACTACTCTACTAACTACCTAAATACCATGCCGCAGCCTATCTGAAAGACGATCAGGTATATGTATGTATATATCTGTACATTCATCTTATTTTTGACCATTGTACAATGTACAAAATAAAAAAAAATTGACAATGTACGTACTTAATGGTAAAATTGCATAAATAAAATTGATCTTATCCTATCTTATCTAGTTCTTTTTAGTGGCATTACTAAAAAAAAATCTCACCATCCGATTGACTCATTATCTCTAATATCTGTTTCGTATCGCGGCCAATATAACCCCTTAGCTAATGCCCTAACTTCCGTACACGACCGCCACTCATCAGTGAGTGGACATTCAAATAAGCATGTCCGCTGTGTATCTACCCCATCACATTCAAATGCGAATCATTACCCTCCAATTTATTTTGACCCATTCTACATAAATACTAATTTAAACTTACCATGACCTGTTAGTAAGTCTACCGCCTGATACGACAAATTAACCCTATTTCCCTAAAACGTGTAACGCTACCGATAAATTTCCTAGTCCATCTCCCATTTAAAGCAATTTCTCACCTACCCCGACCATCATTATCAAGTTTATCCCTAAACGCTTTAGCAATCTAACAATGCTAGCCGAAATTAACCCATACCTAATTATCGCACTAGCCCCCTTAGACATCGCCTCTTTCGCTAATTGATCTCCCCTCTCATTTGTTTCTTTAATTTTACATGCCCCTGTGTACAACATTGGTTCTATAACGCCACTATAAATAGTACCCGCCGCGCTATCGTTTGAACGCCACGTGACCCTAGCGGATTTTGTTACTCATTTCCCTACTTTTTGCGGTAAAATACTCTCTAGACAGCGGCTAGCAGTTTCACTGCGGAGGACACTTCTGTCCTCCTCCACCAGACTATTGCCCCGTATGTTATTACTGGTCTTATCACGGCAGTATATAGCCAATAGAGATCACTCTCGGCTTTAATCCCCAGGTTTTTCCAGCAACTCTCCTGCAGCGCCAGAATAGTTGCGTAGCTCTGGTCGTTGTTTTAATTAAGTGATTTTTCCCAGCTGAGTTTTGCATCGAGGGTAATACCCAAATACTGTCCTTCCTTAGTTAATTATAACTCCTGCCCAAACAGTCTAACGCCGCCTAAGTCATTGAGTTTCCTCATGTTGGTAAAGGCAACCAACTTTGTTTTTTGTGGATTAACTGAGAGTCCTTGTAAAAGGCACCATTCCTCCACCGTTCGCAGTATATTACGCATGATGCCCGCCACCACGCCCGGGAACTTACCTCTAGCTACGATGATAATGTCGTCAGCTAACCCCTGCGTCCATATTCCTTTGTCGTTTAATGATCTGACGAGATCATCCACGACCAAGCTGCACAGCAGTGGTGACAGTACTCCCCCTTGAGGACACCCTCTAGTGGTCCTCATGGCGATATTTTTATCTAGCATATTGGCATAGACCACTCTGCCTCTTAGCATGCACTCAACCCATCTGCTAGTCGTGTGGTCAATGTTCCGATCCATTAAAGATCGGTTGATCGAGGGCGTTGATGTGTTATCAAGGGCGCTCTCGATGTCTAAAAACACTGTAAAGGCAACTTCCTTTTGATGTCCTTTCCTTTCGAGTCCTTCCACCAAAGTATGCAGGGCGACCCCTCCTGATTTGCCCTTAGGTATGCCCATTGCAGAGAATGCAGAGGATATCTAGCAAGTGCTTCTTCTGTAATGTTTAGGTGTATAATTTTTTTTCATAGTCTTCAGCATAAACATGTGAGACTAATTGGTCTGAATGATTTCGGATGGTAGTGTGGTTCCTTTCCAGGTTTTGGAATGAACACAACCCTAGTATTTCTCCAGGCCTTGGGAATGTAACCCAACGCGTGGCTAGCTCTAAATATCTCCAATGCCTCATGATGTCTCCAATTGCTTCCTGTAGCAATCTTGGAAACACGCCATCTGGTCCCGGAGATAATAGTACCAATGATATTAAGTAATAAAAGCTAAGCAAAATAACTACAATTTTATTCCTTTATTTGAGATTACATAAATATTTATGATTTTCCGCTACAGTTTTCGTAATATTGAATCGTGCAGTACAATGAGTACAAAGTCTAAATTTCAATTTTTACGTATAAACAAATGAAGCTTTTGATCACACATTTCAGTGGAATGATTTCTCGATAAACATAGATAATTTTATTAATTTTGACGAAATATTCATAAAGGGGATCCCACGTATCTAATCTAAATACTTATCTCTGATAATAATTTGTCCATGCCCGTGTTTATCCGAACAATTTTCGCGAACTAATACATTAACAGCTTCGCAAATTAGCCTTGTTTGTCTGCGCTATCCAAATAGAATACTATTAACATCAGGATAAGCGTTGAGGGTCGCTAATCTAAAATATTACACGAGTATTACATGCATGAAAGATTGAACTAAATATTTCATGTAACCTACCTATCTTCTACACAGTTGGATAGAGAAAAAATATATTCCCAATTAGAAAGCTTTACGATATTTACAAAGAATTTAAAATGAAAATGCTTTGAAATAATGCAATGGCACACCATACCGGAAAAGATTTATTTTATTCATTTACTATTGTTGTTCTAACCATAATACGGAAAATTCTTGGATATTTTCGTTTAAATATTTGGGCGTTCGTTTAGAGATTTACGATAAAAAAGGCTTTAGAAAGCTGAAATTGAGGTAAAATACACGGAACATCGCTTCGTTGCTGCTGGACTTTATTATAGTGAATATCCCCAAGGATGACTGACAAAAATGGAATGTAGTCTTTCCGATTTGGATCAATACAAAATTATGAAATATATGTTCATAAATAACGAATGAATCTAAAATATGGTATTGTGATAAGAAAGAAAGAGAATCATTATAGCAGAAAAGGACAGCAGCGTATTTGGAAACAATATTGCAGTGGGAATTAACTGAATGGAAGAATATATCTATCATCTGAAACAGGCTCAGCACTTTATGAAATAATGGGTGAAATTATAATTAGAGTAAAAGTAGTGTAATAATAGTATTTGAGTTAGTACATAAAATTTTAATGCAAAATTAATGTGATGATTGAAAATTATTGTTAATAAAATAATAATCGCGAAAGCAATAAAAAAAAAGTAGTTAGATTATTATTTAGTTAATTTTACAGTATATTTCTGAAAACAAATTCAACCAGGTTTAATTATGAAAAATGGAATGGAAGCTTTAAACAATATATATTGTAAAGATACGCATTTATGTCATACCTTAACTATATCAGACATTCTTCATAATTTATACGAGGAAGTGAATGGACAATAATCGATGAATGCTTTTCTTAGCCATACGTACTACAACAAAAATATAATATAAATTAAAAAATTGGGAACATGTTTCTTTAACATACCTGCATTGCTTATATGCTGTGTTCATCAAGTGACAACCACCATTATTTATGCGAGCATCTACCCTCTTCTTCATGTTTTCAGAAACAGTTATTAATTGCTCATTTGTAACATTCTCTATTTCATTTGCCATTGCTTCTTTCAATTGATCCATATTATGTTAGCGATTCCGATAAATTTTATTTCTTAGATGACCAAATAAAATAAAGTCAATCGATGCAAGAAAGGGTGATCTAGGTGGCCAATGTTCAAAACCAATAACTCTGTTATCAAAAAATTCCTGCAAATACTCTATTAGTTCTCTTGCTGTATGAGCAGTAGCATTGTCATTTTGAAAATAGCCTATCTGTAATTCAACATCAAATAATTGTTCTACATATTCATGTATTATAAGTCTATATCTGGGTGCTGTTGTTGTATCCTCAAAGATTGTCGGTCCTATTTACGTCTCCAGGACATTGCAACCCATATCCCTATTTTACAGGATGCAATTCCGTTTTACGACTACACGAAGGATTTTGTGCGACCAAGAGTAGGGGTGCTATGGCGACCGATATCAGTTCAAGGTCATCATCCACCCAGTCCCCTCCAACTACTACACATTCGCCGACTTCCAACCGCGATTATTCTTAATTCGCGTTTCATTTTAATTCGCGAGCTTTAATTAATTACACTTTTTGATGTAATAAGCTCACCTACGTTGATGACGCCCACTGTAGTCGTATACATGTGGAGAGCTTTTCTTTTGGAGGGCGAGGGGTATCACGATATGTAACCCGCGAATCATTTTGCTTTCGCGAACTTTAATATAATTTACAGTTTTTTGCTTGCGATTGACGTACACTGTGGTGGAATATGTGGAAGCTTTTCTTTGGAGGGCAAAGGGGTATCATAATATGTACCGCGAAATTATTTAATTCGCGATTTCGCGTTTTGATCACAATAAGCTCACCCACGGTGATGACTCCACTACATGTGGAGAGCTTTATTGGACGTAAAGGGGGCATTACGATATTAATTGGCTCAAACATACCTACAACATATTTTACATAGGTATACGTAGCTGCTTTCTTGTAGGTTTACTTCTTTCAAAATTTTAGTTTAATGATTCTGACAATACTCAGTACTTTTGCTAATGATAAATTATTCGCTGTTACTGATTGTTTAATTTTTAATTTTACTATATGTGTCGTAGTCTCTATAATACTCCACCTTATGTAGTAGATATTATTAAAATACTTTAAATAGATATGTGACGTATTCTTGCTAATAATACATTCTATGTAGAAGATATTTATTTAAAATACTTTAAATTAGAATATGTGACGTAGTCTTGCTAATAATTACCACTCTGAGTAAGAATTATTTAAGCAACTTTTAAATTAGGATATGTGACGTAGTCTTCTAATATAACCGCTTGCAGAACATATTATGACGTTCACCATTTGCAAAGAATTTGTGAGATAGCAACTTTCATTCTGACAATATGTTGACCATATTCCATCTCAGAAATGTTTAGGATAATGATTCTGAGTAGTAGCTTTCCTACTTAAATAATAGTTAGCTTAATGGTGTAAGCTGAAAGATAAAACGATATGGAACTCCTCAGATAGTGTCACTCACTCGCTACTTACTTACTGAGAAACTAGTTGTAGTATATAGTGTTTTCTGTGTAATGGCTACTTTACCAACCCATCTAATAATTGAAAGTATGATAAGGCCGCTCTGTCAAGACGGTATTTGTCTGCAGAGTGTGTTCAGCTAAGAATTGTTTTTAAATGTATATTTTTTCTCGATCTAATATGAATATCTAATTGTATAGTACGTTGGTAAAAACAATGGTGCGACGAATGGAAAATTAAATAATGAATTTTGGAATATTCGACGCGCAAGTGAAACCCTGCGGCGAAATTTGTACAACCTCCCAGTGTCACTATCACAGGATGCGGACCAGAACGTGAGGAGTGGCCTCTTCGAAGATGTGCGAAGAGAGTCAAATGTTAACCGTAGACGGATAGGAAGAGCCGGTGGGAACCTCCTGCTCAAAAGGCGAAAAAGGAAACCACACCTGCTCCTCCTCCTTCTGTTACTGAAACAACATTACACAGATCGTCAAAACCTTTAGAGGAGAATATCGAAATTTACGCCATAGCACATTATTTATATGAATGTTGTGCATGCAAGGTATAAATTCATCATCTAAGAGATTGACGACCGTGTGAGTTTATATATATATATGTAATATATCTGTATATATAAATAATGAAATAATAAATATCTAACATAACATTCTATGGTTCTATATTTATAAAAATATTTTTAAATTAGAATAGCTCAACCTTGCTTTCCAGACCAATAACTAAGTTTTTATGCGTACCGTCCCTTTCTTGCTACCAATTTCTTGTGATATATAAGAAAGCTCTTTCAGTAATTCCTCATCAAATAATTTTACTGTCTAAGTTGTCAATTTACGTTTATAAATTATCTTTGCAATACTCTTCAATCGTATTTACCTCACATTATACACTCGTAAGTATTTTCTTTTACTATTTGCAATTTACAGCTAGTTTTCTTTAGTTACAATATTCAAGTCTACACTTCCAACCACTCAACTTTGACTTTTAAAATGTTTTAGAATGGCGTCTGCAATAAAACTAATAGTTTGGATTTTCCTATGGTCGAATCAATCGGGATGGCGATTAAAAAACAGAATCCTACGACAAACGAATGTTTTTAAATGGATCAAGTTCAGAGCTGCGGAATTAAAAACATGTTAGAGGTTTTCGTCAGAAATGGCAATGGTTAGCATAGGCGGACGAGGTCCTCGATCAGTTAACAGCGTGTTTGCGCGAATAGAACAATGTCGCCCGTCAGGCGCAAGTGGTTTAATCTGGAATATTTCAGTATTTTGCGAGAAAAGTACCGGATGGGGGTATATGAGGGATTGGAGAGATGATTTTGAAGTATATAGGTAAGAATAATATAGGAAAGTATAGGTGTATAAAAAAGGTGATATAATTTGTAATTCTGAAAATGTATTTTGGTATAAGGTTATTATCACAGAATAAAAAATCTTATAAAATTTTAAAGATGTCTTCATTATGGCCCCAAACGTTTTCACAGATCAGACTCGAGCAGTATATAAAACTAACTACACAAAAACCTGCTAACTCATATTGAAATTATATTGCCGTTACAAATAACTTGAAAAGTAACAAATGGAAGATTCATATGAAAAACAAAATCAAAATTGCATAAATATGAAGAAATATGTGGAAAGCGAACACAATACGTAATGTTATATCACAATACCATTGTACGTGTGCTGCAAACAAAGTACATCGACTCTTAGAACAAAAATGGTATCTATTCCTCACGAAAGCAGAGCTCAAACTCAAACTGTTCTACATCGCTACAACCCATAACCCCACAGGAACGATCAATTGGCGGTCCCCACCGCCAGCCATAAAAACGTGCAAGATAGGTAACAAATTCCTTAAAGTTTATATCTCATTAAAATAAGAACAAAATATGTGATTTTATCGATTATTTTGTAAATAAAAATAAATATTCTATTATAATAAATATTTAAGAACGTACTTATCGAGTAAATTAATTTACAACATCAAATTTCCGACATTACGCTCTGTACACCAGTACTTAATTTACCTTTAACATGATAAAACAAAGCAGAATACTCTTTACAAAGATTTGGAATCATAATTATCGTCTACACAACTCTAGAATTAACATTACTTAAGTCCATATTTTCTTAGAAAAATCACTTCTCGATGACCTTTCACATAAACTTTTCATAAAGTTTTACAATTAATATTATTAAATATTTCTTCCAATAGATCCTAACTCTACATAACTATCACCATAATTGAATATTCAAATAGTTCTCTCCAACCAACGTAATATATATCATCGCGTTTTTATTTTAACCACCATTTCTAAATAATGGTAATGCTCCATACAAATATAATGTAACGCAAATAAGACTTCGAATTCTGGGAATCTTACTTTTCCTCAACAAATCGAAATTGATCGAAAGAATCGTCCCCAGCTTTACAATCCTAAAAAAACGATTTCTGGGCGGTGTGGACATCAATGTGATTCTGATTGATGAGGGTATTGTGGTGACGATAAACATGGTCTTGTAATGGGTGCAGTTTTTTCCTTTTTCTTTCGAGTAAAACTCATCCCATATCTGTTCAAACATGTCGGACTAATTTGCGTTTCGAATAGACATAGGCAATGAATTTATTAGATCCTTCGTCCCATATCTGTCGAACCGTACTGCAAGTATCTAAATGTTGAAGTACGAGACCCCAGATCCTTTTCACTACCCCTAATTTTCAACACTTTTTTTCTTTTTTTTTTTGCCTTGAATTTCTTGGTATTACAGACTTCTCAATCCTTAACTACAGCACTGAACACGGAATAAATAAATGTAACAGCCGTCTCCCCACGCGGTAGCCGCCCGGTGGGGAGACGGTTAAAAAAAAAAATATTATACCTCAAATATGTGTTGTTTATTTCAAAAGAGAAATTATAATATAATTTGTCAACATATGATTACAATATATTATTTTTTATCAATCCAACTGTTGTGTGAATTGTCAAATCCAAGCCACTTAACATAACAATTGTTTCCTTTTTGTTCGCATACACCTTTCAACGAGATAAAGTCTTCAGTGTTTTGTCTCTGTAATTCCGGCTCGGTAAAAACAATCTCGAATTGGCTTCCAATCATATCCCTCCTTAGAAGATATGTAGCGGGGTTAGTTACTTGTGCACTTGTCGATATTTTAAAAAGCTCACAACTCCATAGCCAATATACTTTTCTGAAATACTCCTTTAATACTGCTGAATTCAGAAGCAGTATCGCCCAACTTTAAATTATTTTTCCTTTAATTTTTAATATTCGCGTAAACAGTAGATAGAAGATATCCACACTTTCCTTGTGACGTCACACGGGTTTCATATTTTAAAATAGTTCTATGTTTCGTTTCATTGTATTTGTTAGTCCTTGATGTTAAAATATGAATCCATTTGCAGGACCCCCATCTAACTGAACGCAATTATGCAATTTATTTTTATTGTGCGAATCACTCTCTACAGCTATGACGCTTCTTAGTACTATATGAAGAAAATGATTATCCTAAAGTTTTTTCATCAAATTGCTCAAACTCTCATTAGAATTCCTTACCCGCGTCTGTATTCAAATTTTTAGAGACAGATCGTCCATGCTGTAAACTTTAGACATCGTATCGCCTAAACTTCATTAGCGTTTGTTTTTCAATGCATATACCCATAAAACTTTAAAAAGCAGTCGATTACGACAAAGACGACATTTTAACTTTATTCTCGCGTTTGTAAGGTACAACCTCCCACATTAAATCCGCCTGCCACAAATCGCTAAACCCTTAATGATTACAACGTCTCCAAAAGTTTCGCACTAGATGTCGGTGTAGTTCGTTCACTAAACGTCTCTTACTCATATTATAGTGACTACTACTACTTTGAAAGTAGTCTGATACCTTTTTGGTTAAAGTTTTTTTGTGGTCCAGCTCCAATGTTAAACTATTTATCGAGATTCCAAATCCGATATCTTAAGAATTCTTAAGTCTTTTAACTATGTCCCTCCATTCAAACCTATTTGTTTCGAGCATCCGCTTAATCTTCATTGCTGTGAATGGATGAAACGTTGATATATAACGTACATTTACACAAATCCTCCCAGAACGGGTCAGCCACATAGCTGAACGCCTCCCCGTTTGCATACGTCTCTCAGACGTCAGAAAGAAAATTCTGGATCGACAACGGTTTGAAAGCTCCAATGTTATTATATTAAGAAAACGTCCAAGACTTATCGATACACTCATTGGAACAGATGAGATGTGTTTCGGCAACATTTATATTTAATTGTACAACACCGCCTCTTTCAATTCTTCTATTATATAGACATAATTTGCCGTTACTGTGGTGGATTCCCGCTTCGTGGAACGACTTTGCAAGACGAAGACGATCAACTAATCGTTAATGATCATCCAATATACATATGATATGCGCCTCGATGCAAAACATATAACCATCACACAGAGAACGTGTTCTAAACAAGGTTGATTATTATTATTAATACTGTAAGGCTTTGTTCGCCTCTTATTGTTGTTCCCAGGATTGGAAATCTCCTATGTAGTGACATACGTACGTTGTTAAGATATCGCAAATATGAATTTCATCCTCCGATGGTATACGCCGGGATTTTCTAAACAGCAATTCGTACAAACCCTTGTACCTTTATACAGTTGTATCATGTGATTCATTATATCACCCCCAGAGAAACGATGTTCGCATCACCGAATCTGTTAAACGAAGTTGTAAAATGGGGGTCCATTATTGGGCCAAAAGTAGTGTCTCACGACTTTGCTGCTTCTATCGCGTAAGATCTAGTATAGTAACTTTTAAGGTGGAAATTGTTCTTACTTTGAGGAGGTGTGGAGGTAGCGTTGTTCTGTGAAAGGAGAATGATTGAAGTTTTGTGTGGCGTTTTTAACCAAAGGTTTCTTTAATCAAGAGTTGCTTAAGAGAATTTGACCGTCCTCTTTACAGTGTTGAATCCAATTCTCTTCAACGGTCAGAAATTGGTTGACGTTTTATGTAACAATCATCATCGTCGCCCGACCACGTTTTAGGTTGCATATGTTTTCTGCGTCATGCTCTAACTAGCTTTGCCTTTAAAGAATTTCAATTCAGTTCTCGTAACCTCGCTTTACTTCCATGTTATTCATCAATGTGATAACGGTTAACCTATTGTATTGGAAACAAAGATACTCATGGTATATGAACGAATACCCCGTTCTATAAACGGGTACCCCCGTTGTCATAGAACGGTACCCCGTGTAAATTGAACGGTACCGCCGTTTGTATAGAACAGGTACTGTTTGTATTGAGGAAAATCTCTCTGTTACTAAAGTAGATTTCAGTGGATATCAAAATCGTTTTAGTAATGAGAAACAATTTACTGTTAACATGAAAATCATTCATATTACGTTTGATTTCTTTAAACCTTACTCGAATAGTAGCAGTAATGAACTGAGACAGTGATGCTTAAGTTAGAAGTATTAATGCCAAGCAAACGGTAATTTGATATTGTTATTTCATTAAAGTAAATGTCTCATCATTACTAAACGATTTGAATATCCACTGAAATCGTTTAGTAACAGAGAGATTTTCCAATACAACAGTACCTGGTTCTTACAAACGGGGTACTGTTTCCAATACAAACGGTGTACCCGTTCTAATAAACGGGGTACCGTTCCTAATACAACGGGGTATCCGTCTAATACCGGGGTACCCGTCTAATAGCACACGGGGTAACTCCGTTCCAGATACAATTGTATCTTTCCAATACAATAGTAACCGTTCATGCACATTGATAGAATAAACATGGAAGTAAAAGCCAGAGGTAAGGAAACTGAAATTGAAAATTCTAAAGCTAGTAGAGCAATACGCAATCAGAAACATATGCAATAAAACGTGGTCGGGCGGAATGATGATGAATGTTCATAAAACGTTTCAAAAGTACAATTTCGAACCGTTGAGAAATTGGATCAACCCTACTAAAAGAGACAGTGCAAATCACCCCCCCCCCCCTAAGCACACCGTCTGATTAAAGAACCTTTTAGAAAACGACACACAAACTCAAATCATCTCCTTCACAGAACAAACGCTTAATCTACCACACCTCCAAATGTAAGAACAATTCACCTAAAGTTATATCTGAAGACTCTTACGCGATAGAGAGCAGCAAGCCGTTAGACACTACTTTTGGCCCAATAATGGACCCCATACAACTTCGTTTAAATTGGTAATAGCGACATCTTTTCCCTGGGGGTGATATAGATAATCAAGTGATAAACTGGTAAAAGGTACAGCAGGTTTGGTAACGAATTGTCGTGATTAAGAAAGGATCCCGGCGTATACACTCAGGAGATGAAAAATTCATTATTGCGAATATCTTACAACGTACGTATGTACTACATAGAATTCAATCCTGAACACAACTAAGAGGGAACAAAGCTACAAGTAATAATAATATAATGCCAAACCCGTTTTAGAAACACGTCTCTGTGAAGTTAATTTGCAATCGGAGGCGCCCATATCAGTATGTATATTGGAATCGATATTAACGAATTAGTTGATCGTCTCGTCTTCTAAAAGTCGTCCCACGAAGCGGGAATACCACCACATAACGAAATTATGTCCTATAAATAGAAGAATATGAAAGAGGCGGTGTTGTCACAATAAATAAAGTTGAGGCGAAAAAAACAATCATTTCACAACGACTATCGGAATAAGTTGGACGTTTTCTTAATAAATAAAACAAATGGAGCTTCAAAACGCTTGTTCTCCAGAATTCTTTCTGACGTCTGAAGAAGACCGTTATGCAAACGGGGAGCGTATCAGAGTATGTGGCTGACCCGTTGATGGGGAGGATTGGTGTAAATGTCGTTAATATATCAAAATTCATCATCCAGCAATGAAAGATTCAAGCGATCTCGAAAAAATAGGTTTGAAATTGGAGACATAGTTAAAAGACTAGAATCTAAGATATCGGACTTGGAATCTCGCATGAATAAGTTAACATGGAGCTGGACCACACAAAAAACTATTAACCCAAAAAAGGTAATAAGCTACTTTCAAAATGTAGAGTAGTCCATAAAATAGTAGTAAAGAGAACGTTGTGAACGAACTACACGACCATCTAGGCGAAACTTTGTGACGACGTTGTGTAATCATTAAGGTTAGACATTTGTGGAAGGCGGATTTAATGGAGTTCTTGTACCTTACAAACGCGAGATAAAGGTATAAATACGTTAGTCGTAATCGACTGCTTCAAAGTTTTTATGGTGATACATGAATAAACAAAAAGAGCTAATAGAAGTTAGGATACGACTGTCTAATAGTTTACAGCACCTCGGATTGTCCTAAAAATTTGGCGAGGAGCGAGACGCGGGTAAGGAATTCTCAAATCGAAAGTTTGAGCAATTGAGAAAAAACCATAGGAATAATCAAATTATTCCTTCATATCAGCACGTAAGAAAGCGTCATAAAGCTGAGAGAGTGATTCGCACACAATCAAAAATAAATTGCATAAATGCGTTTCAGTTAGAGGGGGTCCTGCAAATGGATACACTATTTTACATCAAAATACTAACAAATACAAGTGAAACGAAACATAGAAACTATTAAAATGAAACCGTGTGACGTCACAAGGAAAGATTCAATATCTCTAATCTACTGTTTACAGCAATATTAAAAGAGAAGGAAAAAATAAATTAAGTTGGCGCATACTGTTCGAATCAGCAAGTAATATAAGGAGTATTTCAGAAAAGATATATGGCTACGTTGGAGTTGTGAGCTTTTAAAAAATAGTCGAAAGTGCAATAAACTAAACCCGCTAGCATATCTTCTAGAGATATGATTGAAAAGACCAATTCGAGACCTGTTTTACGAGCCGGAATACAGAAGACAAAACATGGAAAGACGTATTATCTCGTGAAAGGTGTGCGGAACAAAAAGAAACAATTTTTATGTTAAGTGGCTTGGATTTGACAATTCACACAACAGTTTGATTGATAAAAATAATAATTGTAATCATGTGACAAATTATTATGAATTTCTTTTGAAAATAAAACACACACATTTGTGAGTATAATATTTTTTTTTTAACCGTCTCCCCCACCGGGCGGCTGACGTGGGGAGAGCGTGTATACAATTATTAATTCCCGGTCAGTGCTATTAAGATTGAAGAAGTCTTAAACAAAGAAATCAAGGCAAAAAAAAAGAAAAAAATGGTTAAAAATAGGGAGTGAAAAGGTTGGTCTCGTATTCAACATTTAGTACTGGTACATTGAGTTGACAAGGTTAATTAAATTCATTCTATGTATATTCGAAAGCAAATTGTCGACTGTTTGGAACAGAATATGGGATGATTCCTCGAAAGAAAAAGGAAATGCACCTACAACTGTTATCGTCACCAAATACCCCATAATCAGATCAATTGATGGTCACACGGCACAGAAATCGTTGTTTAGGATGTAAATGGGGACGATTTTTTCGATAATTTGATTTGTTGAGAAAAGAAGATTCAAAATTGAAAGTTTATTGGTTAACTATATTTGTTGAGCATTCATTTATTTAAGAAATGTTTAAATAAAAGAATGATATATTTAGTTTGTGGAGAGAACATTGAAATATTAATTATGGTGATAATTATGTAGAGTTAGGATCTATTGGGAAAATTTAAATAATTTAATTGTAAAACTTAAAAAGATTATGTGAAAGTCTCAGAAACTGATTTTCTAAGAAAATTAAGATTAAGTATTTGTTAATTAGAGTTTGTAGCCGATATTATGTTCCAAATTTGTAAAGAGTGATTCTGTTGTTTTTCATGTAAAGGTAAATTAATAGTGTACAGAGCGTAATGTGGATGATATAAATTATACTCGATAAGTAGTTCTTAATATTTATATAATAAATATTTTATTTTTATTTAACAAATAAATCGATAAAATCACATATTTTTTTTATTAATGAATATAAACTTTAAGGATTGTACATCTTGCACAGTTTCTTAATGCTGGCGGGACACGCCAATTGAATGATTCCTGTGGGGTTATGGGTGAGCATGGAGACAGACTTGAAGTTAAGCTCTCTTTCGTTGAGGATAAAATACATTTTTGTTCTAAAGAGAGTCGATGTACTTGGTTTGCAGCACTCATGGAAGTTGTGATATAACATTATGTTTTGTGTTCAGCCTTCACAATTTCTCAATATTTTATGGAATTTGATTTGTTTTCCATAGATCTTCCATTGTTACTATTTCAACTATTTGTAAGGATATAATTCATATAGTTAGCAGTTGTGTAGTTATTTTTATATACTGCCGAGTCTATCTGAAACACGTTTGGGGAATAATGAGCATATTAAAATTATAAGTTTCTGTGATAATAACTTACAAATACATTTTCAGATACACTTTATTTATTATTTCTTATATACTATACTTCTTATATTTCTAACCTATAATTTCGAAATTCTCGCCAATCCTATATACCCATGTATTCTCGCAATTAAAATATTCCAGATAAAACTGCGTGACGACATTGTTCTATGCGCAAACACCGTGTTACTTGATGAGGACACGTCCGCTATGCTAACTGCAGTTCTGACAAAATCTAAATGTTTTAATTCTCCGACTTGAATTGATCATTAAAAAAAAATCGTTTTCGTAGGAATTGTTGAACTCGCCATCCCGATGATGTCGACATAGGAAAAATCCAACTATATTTTATTAGCAGACGCATCTAAACATTAAAAATAAAAATTGAATGGTTGGAAGTGTAGACTTAATATTTGTAATAAAAAAACTAGGTAAATTGCAAATAGTAAAGAAAATACTTACGAGTAGTTAATGTGAGGTAATAAATTGAAGAGTATTGAAAGATATTTTATAACGTAAATTCACCAACAGTAATATGAAATAAGGAAAGACTTTCTATAATCACAAAAACTGTAGCAAGAAAGGAGGTCGATAAACAGTTATTGGTCTAGGGAAGCAATGTGAGTATTCAATTTAAAAATATTTTATAATATAGAAAAATAGATGCTTATGTTAGGATATTTATTTTTTCATTAATTAATATTACAGATATATATATTATAATATAAACTACACGGATAGTCAATCTCTAGAGTATGAATTTATACATCAATCACCATTATATAAATATGTGGCATCTAAATTCATCATCATCTCTAAAGGTTGCAGATCTGTGTATGTTGTTTCAGTAAAGAAGGAGGAGGAGCAGTTGTGGTTCCTTTCGCCCTTTTAGAGAGGAGGTTCCACGGCTGCTTCCTCATCCTTCTAAGGTTAAATTTGAACTCTTCGCCACACTCGAAAGACAACTCCTAACGTTCTTGGGTCGATCCTGTGATAGTGAACTGGGAGGTTACCAAATTCGCCGCAGGGTTTCTTGCGCGGGAATATTCCAAATCATTATAATTTTTCCCACTCGTCGCGACAATTGTTTAGCCCGTACTATACATATACGATATTCATATTAGATAGAGAAAAAATATACATTTAAAAAAATTCTTACCTGAACAACTCCCTGCAGGCCCATGGAGAGAGTGAATTTAAATATTTACTCGAATAAGTAGTTCTAAATATTTAGATTTATAATAATATTTATTTTTATTTAACAAAATAAATCGATAAATCGAACATATTGTCTGTTTATTTAATGAGATATAAACTTTAAAAGGAATTGTTACATCTTGCACAGTTTTTCTTATGGCTGGCGGGGACCGCCCAATTGATCGATTCCCTGTGGGTTATGGGTGTAGCATGGTTAGACAGTGTTGAAGTTTACTGCTCTTTCCCGTTGAGGAATAAGATCAATTTTTTGTCTAAAGAGAGCGATGTGACTTTGTTTTGGGCAGCACTACAATGGTAGTTGTGAATATAACATATCGCTATTGTGTTCAGCCTCCACAATTTTCTCAATATTTTTATGGCAAATTTTTGATTTTGTTTTTCCATAAATACTTCCATTTGTTACTATTTGCAAACTTATTTTGTAATCTGGAATATAATTCCATATGAGTTAGCAGTTTGTGTAGTTTTTTATTACTGCCGGTCGTCTTGACAGGTTTGGGGCCTGAGGAGCAATCTTAAATTTATAAGATTTTAATTCTGTGATAATAACGTTATACAAAATACATTCAAGATACAAATTTTATTTATTCTTCTATAACATATACTTCTTAATTCTAACCTATATATATCGAAATATTCTCTCCAATCCCTCATATACCCATTACTTCTCGCAAATAGAGAATACTCCAGTACACTTGCGCTGACGGAACATTGTTCTATTCGCGCACAACCACGCGCTGTTAACTTGAATGAGACCTCGTCCGTATCCTACCATTGCATTCTCTGACGGAAAACTCTAACATTTTTTAATTCTCCGCAGCTCTGAATTGATCCATTTAAAAACATCGTTTTCGTAAGGGATCGTTGTAACGTCGCCATCCGATATTCGACATAGGAAAATAACCAAAAACTTATTAGTTTTATTGCAGACGCGCATTGCTTAAAACATTTAAAAAGTCAAAAATTGAAGTGGTTGGAAGTGTTAGACTTAATATTTGTAAACTAAAGAAAACTAGTAAACTGGCAAATAGTAAAAAGAAAAACTTACGAGTAGTATAATGTGAGGTAAAAATAGAATTGAAGAGTCATTGAAAGATATTTCTTATAAAATGTGACACTAGCACAGTAAATATCATATGAGAATCACTGCGAAACGACCTTCTTAATATATCACAAAGAAATTGTACAAGAAAGGAGGGTACGCATAAAAACTAGTTATTGGTCTAGGGAAAGCAATGGTTTGAGTATTATCTAATTTAAAAATACTTTTTATAAATATAGAACAAATAAGAAGTGTTATGTTAGGATATTATTTATTTTTTTCATTATTTATATATACAGATATATATACATATATAATATATAAACTCACAACGGATCGTCATACTCTTAGATGATGAATATACATGCCATGCACAACATTCATGGATAAATAGAACTGTGCATGCTTAAATCATCATCATCCTCTAAAAGGTTGAGCGATCCTTGTAATGTCGTTTATTCAGTAAACAGAAGGAGGAAGGAGCAGGTTGTGGTTTCTTTTCTCGCCGCTTTTAGGAGAGGAGGTTCCACCGGCTCTCCTCATCCGTCCAAGTTAAATTGTGAATCTCTTCGCCACATCTCGAAGAGGGCACTCCTCAACGTGTCTGGGTCCGCTCCTGTGATAGTGAAACTGGGAGGGTTATCCGAACTTTGCGCCGCAGGGTCTCATTGCCGCGGCGGAATTTCCAAATTCATTATAATTTTTCCCATCTCCGTCGCGACAATTGTTACCCCGTATCTTACATAATAATATTCATATTAGATGAGAAAAAAAATATACAATTTAAAAAATTCTACCTGAACAACTCCCGCAGACGACAAATAACATCGTCCTCGACAGAGCGGCCTTATCAACTACTGTTCAATTATTAGATGGGGGTTGGTAAGGGGTAGCCATTACACAGAAACACTATATGCTATAACTAGTTCTCAGTAAAGTAATAGCGAGTGAGTGAATAATTGAGGATTCCATTACGTTTTATATTCAGCTTACCACCATTAAAGCTAGATATTATTTAATGTAGGAGAAAAGCTACTACCTCAGAATCAATTATCCCTAACATTTCTGAGATGGATAAATGGTGCAACCGCATAGTCATAAATAAAGTTGCTATCACACAAAAATTCTTTGAAAAATGTGAAAGCTCAATATAGTGTTTCTGCATCAAGAGCGGTATTATTACAAAGACTAGTAGCGTCACATACCTAATTTAAAAGTTGTCTTAAATAATTCTTCTACATCAAAGGGTATTTGCAAAGACTACGTCCATATTCCTAATTTAAGTATTTTAATATCTCTACATAAGAATGGTTATGCAACTTACGTCACATATCGCTAAGTTAAATTTATTTTAAATAAATCTTTCTAACATAAGAGTGGTATTATTAGTAATGACTCGACACATATAGTAAATTAAAAATTTCTAGCAATCAGTGAAACAGGAATATATTTCTATCTTAGCAAAAGTAACTGAGGTAATTAGTCAGATCATTAAACAAAATTTGAAAGAAGTTGAAACCTACAGAGAAAGCAGCTATCGTCATAGGTATGGTAAAATATTTGTAGGTATGTGTTTGGCGCTAATTAATTCGTGCCCTTTCGCCAATGAAGCTCTCCATGTGTGGACGTCATTCACCTGGTGAAGCTTGTGTCAAAGCGGAAATCGCGAATTATACTAAATTGCGCGGGTTACATATTATGTAATACCCTTGCCCTCCAGAGAGAAAAGCTCTCCCATGATTCCACCACACTGTACGTCAGTCGCAAGCAAAAAACTGTAATTGATATTAAAGTCGGTCAAATGATTCGCGGTTACATATCGTGATACCCTCGCGCCCTCC